>JAODAL010034252.1:0-44500 GCA_025379985.1 Phyllomedusa bahiana
TTGGGTGGGTGGAAGGAAATGCTATTTTTGTTTTGGACCGGGGCTCCAGGAGGGGGGCCACCCAGTAATGTTGTTCATTTTGATGGCCTTAATGCGAGGATCATGTTGGAGGACATGGAGCATCCAAGCACTCATGTGAGAGATGGAGCCTTGATTTCCCAAGCCTCTGGGTCGAGGGCACTAGCAAACTGATCTTCCTCATCTTCCTCCTCCGCCTCAAATTCGCGCCAACCTCTTTCCAAGGCAGGGACGTCGGTAACATCGGTGTCTAGGAATACCTCCTCCTCCTCCTCCTCCCGCCTCGGCACAGCTTCAACACAGCCTGACTTGCCTGAGATGATGCACCCTGAGAGCTGATGCGCCACCTGCACTAGCTCTGGACTCCCGAACCACTGCCTAATGAAGACCGAATGAAATTGTGAAACTGTCGGGCCTTGTGGATTTGACGGAAGAAAGGCTCCGTGTCCGCATCTGTGTCACGTCCTCCTCCTCCGTCGCTGGCGGGACCTGTTGTTTCAGAGTGTCCAACGATCGTTCCAGAACTAAGATCACCACAATGCTCATGCTGACAAGGGCATTGTCCGCACTGACCATTTTGGTGGCTTCTTCAAAACTGGCAAGGATGGTGCAGAGCTCTTTCACCTGCCTCCACTCTCGTGGCTCAACACCCGAGGTCCGTAACCGCTGCTTGTCAGGCCATGTGTCACTTCGTACTGCGTAATGGCATTGCGCTGCTGCCACAATCGCTGGAGCATGTGGAGGGTGGAATTTCCAGCGTTGTTGCCACGTCAACAATGAGACGGTTGACGGGGAGGCCGAGCTGACGCTGCAACGCAGCCAGGCGGGACGAAGCAGGGTGCGAACGGCGGAAGTGCGAACTCAGACCTCGAGCCTTCTTCAGCAGGCATTCCAGACCCGGGTAGCTCTTTAGAAATTTCTGGACGACAAGGTTCATGACATGTGCCAGGCAAGGGATGTGCTCCAGCCTACCGATCTTAAGGGCGGCCAACAGATTTCGCCCGTTATCGCACACCACCTTGCCTGGCACAAGGTTCTTGTCACCCAGCCAGCGCTCGGTCTCGTTGCTTAGAGCCGTCCACAGCTCCTGACCTGTGTGTGGACGGTCTCCAAGGCAGATTAATTTCAAACACGGCCTGGTGTCTCTGGGCACGTGATGCCACCAGAGGACCTTGGGGAAAGAGCCCTGCACCATCCCTGCGGTTTTGAAGAGCGTGCGCCGAGCCTGAGAATCACCGTCACCCCCAGAGACATCCACCAGCTCACCCATGAGCTGTCACAGAGATATAGCGGCCTTGGCCGTGCTTACTAGTCCATGTGTCGGTGGTGAGATGGACTTTTCCGGACACAGATGCAGACAACGCGCTTGAAATTTTAGATGACACGTGGCTGGCCAGGGCAGGGACGGCTTTTCTGGCAAAGAAATGCCTGCTCGGCATCTGGTATTGGGGCAGGCGAGGGCCATGACGTGGCGGAACCCATCTGGGTCCACCAGACGGAAAGGCAACATTTCCAAGGCCAAAAGCCTGGCAATGCCGACATTCAGGCTTTGGCTTTGGGATGGTTTGGGTTTAAAGTGTTTCTTCTGCTCCCAAACCTGGAAGACAGAAGGCTGGCTGCTAGACTGGCCGCTGTACGGCGTGCAGGTCGTCAAACTGGCGGAAGGAGAAGGGGTAGGATGGGTCTCTGGTGGTGCTGGTGGTACTCGGGCGACGGTGGAGGCTGAAGCGGAGGCTGATCCCTGATCATGACTCTGAGAGACATGGGCAGCTGAGGAACGCTTGGTGGTGGCGGAGGAGGAGGAGGCGGAGACAGAGGGTGTGACAGTGGTTGAGGCCCAGGCTTCGGTCTGGCCATTTTTGGCCAATTGTTTCCCTTCCATTTCGCAATCTCATGCATTCGCTGCATGGACCTAGACATGTTGGTTGTTTTAACCACTAAGGATCTTTTGCCTCTACTTTATGCTTTTACGGCGAAAGCGCAACATGCCTCGCTGGGATGAATCGAGAGGCTTTCAAAGAAGGCCCTGGGCCTTGAGAGGTCCTGATCCTTTTTTGACGGGCGATAAGCGAGGAGCGGGGTTTGGCCTGACCGTGGCGGCGGAATCATATTATCGGACTCTTCTGCGACCCGCCCACGGAACCCTTTTTGTGCTGGGACCCTTATTGACGACTACCCCCCATCGACTTCCTCCTCGTCAACGTGATGAAGCCGCTCAAGCAAGCACATTCGTGCGAAAAGACCAGGATGGATCCGCAATGTCGTCTCAACAATCATCATCAACACAGGGTGACGTTGGATCAGTCCTGACATTCTTCTGCATCCAAAGCTCGGGCTACAAGCAAGCGGCACTGCAAGGCGTTGCCGACTGCCTCAGGAATTTTTGCCCGATTTGCCGGCTTCCTCACTCCTCTGATGGCCATCAGTAACTGGGCGTCAGAGCAGACTAAATATTCCAAATCCTCTTGATCTTTTAAACATGCCTTCTGACCAATCGCATTTTGTCATCAAAGAGGTCTTTCAGACAATGGATTTTCCACATTGGTGGGTACACGAAGTTGACGATTTTGGGGCTCCTGTCATGTTTGGAGTCGGATGCTGATGATGCTGATGACGATATTTGCGTGGCACCGTGAACTTGCGAGTGACGAGGAGAGTAAGAACTGCTAGATGCAGGGTTGCATTAACAACTGAATACAGATTGCGACGCGATGTTGCTTTACTTAGATTCACAGGGGGCCCTGACCCAGCGATGACAAGGCCGACGTCCTGCAACAGACGATCCGCTGGCAATGCGAGTTTTTCGCCAGCACTGGAAGGATCACCTTCCTCTGCTCGTAAACCTCTAACCTCCATGTGCTACCCCCCCTCTTTGCTCACTTACAACCTGCAATTTCGCTCCATGCTCAGTAAATATAAAAATTTGAGAAGGTATGGAAATAGTTTGTGTGAAAAGTCTCTTATTAAAAACGTCAAATCACAGCTATTCCTCAAAATCCCCTAATCAAAAACAAAATTGCTGGATTCAAATTTAACTGCAAGGTGTCTAATCAACAAATCTGGAATGGGCAAAATTCCAAAAAACACGTAATCTGTTAGGTTTGGTATAAATAAAACGGTATTCTTTATGCACCTATCAATTCACCTTTTTGTGCATATAGAAATCGCTTATTATAAGATTATACGTAGGAATCTGCGTCAATGACATGAACAATGCGGCTGTGCAAAAGACAAAAACACGTAACTGTTATGTTTGAGTATAATAAACGATATTTTTTGCACCTTTCAATCAGCCTGTGGGTGCGAATAGTAGAATTACGCAGTATTAAGATTTACGTAGATGCTGGTCGTCAATGAAACAAATGCTGGGTGCGCAAAAGTCAATAAAACACGTAACTGTTATGTTTTGGGTATAACAAACGATATTTTTTGGCACCTTCAATCACCTGTGTGAATATAGAATTGCTGTTTTTACAGATTTACGTAATTGCTTTGCGTCACAATGAACAATGCTGGGTGTGCAAAAGGTCAATAAAACACGTAACTGTGTATGGATTTTGGAATAATAAACGATATTTTTTGCACCTTCTCAATCACCTGTGGTGAATTAGAATTGCTGTTTTTTTAAGATTTACTAGATGCTGCTCAATGGAAGCAATGCTGGGTGCGCAAAAGTCAAAAAGACACGTAACTGTTATGTTTTTGCGATATAATAAACGATATTATGCACCTTTTCAATTCACTGTGGTAGAATATACAATTGCTGTTATTAAGATTTACGTAGATGCTAGCGTACAATGAACAATGCTGGGTGTGCAAAAGTCAAAAACCCACGTAACTTGTTATGTTTTGGTATATCAAACGATATATTTTGCACCTTTTCCATTCACCTGTGGTAAGTAATATAGAATAGCTGTTGTAAGATTTACGTAGATGCTGCGTCAATGAACAATGCTTGGGTGTGCAAAAGTCAAAAAACACGGTAACTGTTATGTTTTGATATAATAAAACGGTATTTTATTTGCAACCTTTCATTCACCTGTGGTGATTATAGAATTGCTGTTTTAAGATTTTACGTAGATTGCTAAGCGTCAATGAACCAATGCTGGGATGCCAAAGTCAATAAACACTACTGTGCATTGTTTTCGTAACTATACACGGTATTTTTGGCAACAAACAACCTGTGCTGAGACTACAAGATTGCGGGATTGTATTTTAACTGCAAGGTGGATATATCAACATTCCCAGTATAATGGGTAAAATTGAAATGAACACCTATCTGAAATGTTCTACTGATAATAAAAGTGGAGTGTTTGGGCCAGCTAACAAAGGACGGACCTGCCAGTTTACTAGAAATGATGTGTATTCCCAATATAAGGTCAGGCTCCCCAAATCCACGGAAATATTTCAATAGCAAACTGTTACAAATAATAAAGGATATTCCACTACAATGTCTTACATCAAATCTTGTGAAGCTTTTATCATCCAGTGTTTACTTTATAGCTAGAGCCTTGTTCTGTGTTCCGCCCGCGGGCCCCACCCCTCCACCCACCCCGCTCGCCAACCCCCCGTCCACCCCCCCTCTGTATCCCCACCAGCAGTTGAATTTACAGCGGTATGATGCAGCTTAAAAAATCTCTAGCTACTACATAAAATCTTCCAAATCTCTAATATACTAAATTGGAAGGATCACAGCTAATAGTAGAGGTTTCTCTTGCAGAAATAGACTAAGATTACGCTGAGCTCGTTTTTCCACAGGCAGAGGCGCAAGGTCTATCCTAGAGACGCTGAGAGACACGAGGGCTGAAACCAGGAAAACGCTGTTCTATGTAAAGAACGAGGCATGTGTAGTTTTTCCCAGCAAATCGCAACCAATAGCGGAAACACATCCAGTCCATGACTCGCAACACATCTCACCCTTCTCTATTCTCTAATCTCGATTTGCTGGCCGCCAAAATTAACATGAATGCGCCGAAAAAAGGCAGCGATCTTAATATATGATGCACAGATTTTAACCTTAATATATCGACATGATCTGGGAAATTTCGATCACCATAAAACACCTTGCCGGATTTCAACTTTGTCGATAAAAATCGCTCAACACTAATGGTAAGCAGAAGTAAAATCCAACTTAACGTACAATACTTTGCTTGTCAGAACTTAGCTGTGAACTGGACCCCTCGTTCAGAAACAATTTGTTGTAGCAGTTTCCATATATTTCAAGCAGACTTGAACACACTAAATGTTTGGGCATCCACTTCAGAAACATTGTTCAATGTGGATAAAATTATGCATCTAGGTGCTAATAATCTGCATGTATCATATGTCCTAAGGGGAGAGAAACTGTGAGAATCGCTTATTGAGAGGAATAACGGAGTACTTGTAGATATAGGCATAACTATAGCTGTAGCAGCCATAGCAGCGTCTATGGGGCCAAGAGGTTGAGGTGACCTATTCAGGTGCAAAAACATTGTAC
Source organism: Phyllomedusa bahiana (assembly GCA_025379985.1). Classification (NCBI taxonomy): domain Eukaryota; kingdom Metazoa; phylum Chordata; class Amphibia; order Anura; family Hylidae; genus Phyllomedusa; species Phyllomedusa bahiana. Next base: position 5,495 of record JAODAL010034252.1, read on the forward strand.
CTTTTGATATGGAATCGTAAGTTGGTGGCTTTAGGTCATCTAGCAATATGATATTGGTTCACTCATATATAGTGTTATCATTTGCATATCATATTATTGTACATATGTTGCTGTTCCAGTTTCCTGGTTTAAGGTCGTGGGGGCTCTTCTCATTTTGCTATGGGGCCCTATGACTTCTAGTTACGAACAAATCCTGCTTGAGACAAAGGACTGCTATAAGGCAGTGACTGGAGAAGTCATTGATAGAGTCTATATTCTGTGACGAGGAACCTGTATGTGTGTAGTCCCCCAATTAGTGAGCACCGCTGAGAAGTGGGGCTTAGGGTATGTTCAGAAGGTAGATACCTGTGACACAACAATACACCTGCAGTTGAAAGTCTGGCCAGCCAGCCGCTCTTTTAACAGTGTTATGGACTGGCCTATCACTTTCATTTTTGGGGACTATGTCGGGTTATCATAGCACTCAATGAGTGATATCATTTTACCATATTTGTGGTGAGTGTTTATGGCGCATTACAGTGCCATTACATGCCAAAGTATGCTCTGCAAATACGCGAGTGAACAGACCCTTAAAAACCCAAACTGCACTGTGCTTGTGTAACGCTGGACTTGGTAGTGGATCCACTGGACCGCGACAAGCGATGATGAGAGCCACGCCAGGATCGGAATCTAAGTGGAACCCGTTTTTTCACCAGAGCCCGTCGCAAAGTCGGGTTGGTCATGCTGTGGCTGGAATCCACCAGGTCGCCTACCACACCTGCACGTGGTTGGCCTGTGGAGGCACCGAGGTGGCGCTAGTGCCAGTGGATCAGCAAAGGCAGTAGTCGTAGAGGCAGGCACTAGGACCAGAACGGCAAGTGGACAGAGTTCGAGTCAGAACAGCAGAATTGCTAGGAATCACAACAGGACATTCTAGCAACATGGACCTAGAGCAAAGGCAGATCCAGCAAAGCTTGAAGGAAGTGATCCCTCTAAATGGGTCAGCGGCCGAACCCTCCACTTGCCGGCGCGCTGGCCCTTTAAATCCAGAGGAGCCGACGCGCGTGCCCTAGGAGCGGGAGCGCACGCAGCAGCCAACAGAGGAACGCAGAAGCACAGGAGCACGGCGGGGTGAGTATGTGTGCCCGTGGCCCGTAGCACGGACCATGGCGCCAGCGGCTACAGGACCAGGGTGCCAGCGGATTCACGCCTGCGCCCGCAGCCCGCCCCGCGCGATTCGTGACAGCTTGTTTTCTGTACAAAGTAAGGCTGACTCTAACAAGCTGCGTACCTGAAAAGTACAGATCTCCACCTTTGTTCATTGATGTAGAAAAATCTATAGTTATGCTTTGGGCAGGGGATTTTTTTTTATTTTATTTCTTTTCCCGGTGGGCTTTTTACCCTTTTGATTTTGCCCTAAAAACTGGGGGGACCTGAGCTTGGATTGATAAAAGCCTGTCTGACTCTGTGTTGCTGAACTTCGCTCTGACTGTTGAGAAAATCCCCACACTACACAAAAAAAAGAAAGTCACTGCTTCTAAACTAGCTGAAAATTTTTCGGTAATAAAAAAAGGCCCTAAATTCACAGAATAGGGACATAATATTACTACTCCACAAAGCATTGGTGCAGTCTCATCTGGAATACCAGTTTTAGTTCTGGCATCACTTAAGAAAGGTTCATGGAGTTCGAGAAAGTACAAAGATGAGCAATAAAACTGAAAAGGGGCTTGGAGGATCTTAGTTATGAGGAAAGGTTAAAAGAATTACATTTATTTAGTAGTGACAAAACATGTCTAAGGGGAGATATGAAATAATGTACAAAAAATATGTATCTAGCTTTATAAGTCTTGCATTTTTTATTAATAGTCAACATTGCCCATGTCATAAATTTTAACCCCAAAACCAATTTTTCTCCAATATTTTCTATGCGGGGAAAAACATCTTTCGGGTTTTACATTACATTGAGCATTTTACTGCAGTCAATTCACTGCTAATATCCAACATAAGCTAGAAAATATTTGTTCTAAGTTTATGTTGCCTGATAAAACACATCCTGCTTAAGCCCTCAACCCACTCTTGGCAATGTACAACTGTTTCAGTACCGTGTTTCTTTAGTCTTTGCTTTCTCACCAGCTGCTTTTTTGTGGTATTTGCAGATGGTTCAGTGGGCAGATGGGTTTGGAAGTTCATACTTATAGACACCACAAATCAAAATCAGGATCATCTGCAGCTTCAATTATCAATTCTTCCCTTTATGTCAAAGGCAAAAAAACCCCCTCCGCAAAAATATGCTTTGATTGCTAATTAATGCAAACAGCTTGTTGTCTTCAGCTATACACAATAACGTATCAGTGACCAAATGGCTTACAACAATTTCAAGAAGCAATTTCACAGCCAAAAGTGCTCTGTTAATATGATCTGACAGCAAATGTTTTTTCCATTAAAATCATATTGCTTAGGGCATCTGCTAAACACCCACGAAAACCAAAATTTTTACTTGGGGCAAAATACAAACTAAAAATAACAGAATTATAATAGCTTGAAAGGACAACAATGTATACAGTGAGATTATAAAATGTAGACATCAATAAATGTAATCCATCCCAACTTTAGGACCTGATAAAACAAAAAATGTTTACTCTACTTTAATTCCTATTATTCTAACCTGGGGTCCCGGAGCAGCAAATTAAATGATAACCCCAGTTCGAGAAAAGCTGGGCCAGTCTTCAGTCACCTACATTCACAGTTGTGCCATTTCACCTTGTGGGCAAAAAAATGGAGAAAAACTGTAATTTAGGCCAAATAATACTACCAATAAATTAAAACATACACACCTTACTGACAAGACCATTGTGTTCACTAAACCAAATAGTCAAATACATTGTTTTATCTGTATAACAGTGAGCATAAAGAAGATTAAAAAACTCTGAATAATATAGAGTGCATAAAATTTTCTGAAACAGCAGTGACAGTACATATGTCAGCTTAAAAACAGCAACAAAAAAAGGGGCCCATCTGATGTATCCACTGAAAAATAACTGCCAGGGTTTTTTAAAACTTACATAAAATAACATTTACATGTATGTGAGCTAGAATAAACAGCATATAAAGGTACCAGTCAATGTGCCCCTTATAAACAGTTTTCCTCTACAGTACAAAGGCATGTATTGCCTGCAACACTACTAACAGGAACTTGCTATTCCACTACCAGAAATGCTATTTGTCAGTCCCTAGTTACATGAAGGTAACTATTTCCTGTTCCCTTCTCTACTGAAGTCAAAACTGCAGGACAAAATGTCATGTGCTATAACATCACTGCACTAAAGGGGTTAGCCAGGACTTTAGGATAGGCATAAAAACTCCGCACTCTGCAGATCGCTGTGTTAAAATGTGTCACATTCAAAGAAGCGTTTCCCTTTTTCATTTCCTGTCCACCTCCTACTTTTGTAGCCTGCAAAGGGGGGGTTTTCAAATCACTCCCTCTATTACTTAGGTTGGGTTCGTTTATAAAAATAAGAGATTGGTATGGACAAACATGGTGGTGGGATGGTGGAGACAAACACGTGCCATTGCCCCCAAAGTTTTTAATGACTCACTTTTTTTCTTGCAAAATTTTTGTGACCCCTGGGGGTCACAGTTCCTTACTTTTGGGTCCCCCACCAAACCTAGGTCTTACACAATTACTGCCTGAGGCAATCACTTTGTGAATGCTAGTAAAGCTTCTCACCTACAGTGAACCATGCATAATTCTGGCCATGCTAATACAGATCAGTTAAGAAGCATTTACTGATCTTTAGAAAACTAAAAATTTTTTGACAACCTAGACATTCCCCTACGTGCAGCCTAATCATCATTGTGTGGGAGTTTTGTAGAGAACATAGTATTACGCACAAGGAAAATGTATAATAATAATGTATTTACAGATATGGGATAGTTATAGTAAAAAAAAAAAAAAAAAAGAGTGCAAGTTAAAATTCTCTAGTGACTTTAGGGGTTAAAAACATTTTGACTTTTAAACAGAAAATAACCAAATTTTAGGTGGAGAACAGAAGGTACTGCACAGGGCACCATAAGACCCTGATTCTAAAGACATTCCATTTAATTGTATTTTGCTCTGTCATTTTTAAATTTGTATACAAAATTGTAGTGACTCTCTGCAATATGTTACACTATGTGTATTCCTTTTAAATACTCCATTAAAAGATTTCTGCCCACTTTAAGAAACAAAGAGAAAGTTGATTTTTAAATAAAGCCACATTCAGTCATATTAGTATAAAATTATCCTATTTGTTTTGTGCAAATGCTAGATAGAAGAAAATGGTTAAAAATACACTTTTCTCAGATATCATTTGAAAAAAGTTGCCTTCAGGCAGAAGAGTTTTTTTCATCCTCCCATAGAGAGGTTGTTCAGATGGGTTTCTGCGAAAATTTTTTTGAAAAGCCTTGGCAAAAATTAGACAAAGCAAAGTGGCGTTGTGAGAATATCCAAAAAGTCCATTGTACACTAAACTTGCAATTTTAAGGGAAAAAGCCAAAGGGAAAAAATATATAAAAATTTTAGTCAAGCCACAATATCCAACCTAGTAAGTCTAAGGATTTAAAAAGCGTTTTTTTTTTTGGGGTGTTTGAATCCGGGTTCGGGCCAAAACAGACCAAACACGCATTAACAAGTGCAGTGTATTTTCATTGTTTTTTAATGTAAAACACACGGGGGTTTAGACAATGATCGCGTTTTCGGTTTTACATGCCTCTTTCGACCTCGTTTGATCTTTTAAAAGAATTTACATGGAATTTCCCGATCCATTTTTAGCACAGAAACCCTTTTTTAACTATAGTTTCACAAAAAAACGATCCAAAAAGTAAAAACCTTGGTGCGTGTTTGGGTGCGTTTACCAGTTTTTTTTCAATCCTTTTGTTTTCACCAAATATTTCTTATACATCTAGATAAAATAAATTACAATCAATATATTACTTACAATAGTTATTGGAAGGGAAAAAACCTTTTTAATACGTTACTTTTCATAAATTTCGGAGATTTTGTTGGAATGTAATTATGTATTTTTTTTTTTTTTGTAACAGAAGGGGCAAAAAAAAAGGGGTCCTTATACTTAAAGGGGTTTTTTTTTACCATAAAGTTTCTCCAGGTCAAACCATCTTTTAAAATCACCTTTGTTTTTGGCTTGATGGGTCTATAACAGTGCTGAGCATATCAACTCTGCTGTTCCTAGTTGTTCCTGTTAAAGTAACATGAGTGCAAGGATTTATAAGTGAAAATAACAAGGCTACAGGCTTTAAAATTTAAAAAAACTTTACATTTTTTTAAATAAACAAAGTCTTTGCTAAGATACACTCTGGGGATTTAAAAAATTTGAGACAAGCAAACGGTTCCCAGTCTGACATGGGTGGGCACAAGAGAGCCAATTTAGACCTATGTACCAAACAAAACTGTAACAACCCGCTGCGAGACTTTTGGGGATTTTGTGCACGGTTGCTCCAAACAACAACAACAACACAGAAGTACACCACATCCCCGAAATAGCACTATGAAGTGTATCAATAAAAAGACTCACAGCTAAATTATTTGGAAATGGACAGCGGACGGATAAAGACAGATGCACAGTTTGGTGGAGATTCAATGCGGGTCCACTCCAGAAATGGGAGAGCAATAGTGATAACTGTCCCTAGATAACTGTCCCTAACTCTATCCCTCAAAAGCTCACTTTATGCTTACCCTAACAGCAGATGATCTATCCCTGACAGTAACCCAAAAGCCAGTCCCTCAAATATGTCCCTAAGCTACAACTGACCCAATAAAGAAAGTGGCTTTAGGACCCATCAGTGTTACCAATCAAAAAACATATGTACAATGCTGAATTGCATAGTATAATGTCCTGAATCAGTTAGTCAAAAGTAAGGGTCAGAACTCGTTGTTCTGAAGTTCGGTACGCAATACCAACTCATTCGTTCACAAAGACCTGCGCCGTTACTTCTCCTCAGGAAAAAAGATTTTATTTTATTTTTAGATAATGTAAAACAATGTGTTTTGTGTTTCGAATATGAACACTTCATCAGGTTTCCTAAACTGCTGTAGCTCACAGGTTAAATCCCTTTGATCCACTTCTGCTGCAATAGACCACGGCAGACATACATCTTAAGAATTACATCAAATACATGTAAATTTAGCTAAGAAAAAATACTTTGCATATAAAATAGCTAACAAATATAAGGCAGTTACAAAAGAAGAATAGAGAGAGATACAATATATTATTCTCTAATTCAGTATTTATATTTACTGTCCACTAACTTTCTTTTTTTTCTCTGTTGCAGAAAACTATACAAATGAATAGCAAAAAATAAAGACTGAAATTTATTAAAAACTATATTAAACAATAACCAGAATAATATTCCTATATTACCAGAATTGAATTCTTGATTATCTTCTTTGAATGCGAGGCTATGTAGTCAGGTTTGGCCCGCCAAAGGTCGCCGGGTTCCGAGCCGCTGCTGTGGGCCCAGAGCGCAGATGGTCTCTTCAAGTGTATGTTCGTCCTATGAATGCACGTACACTTGAATGTTGCCGCGGATCAGAGAACGAGAGCTGCCTGCCCCGCAGAGTATTCCAGTGGGTCACAAGCAGTCTTGCAGCCATCTGGAGTATCCAGCAAAGACAGCATGAGTATGTTATCACACTGCGCGTCATGATGATGTCACACCGCATGTCAGGGAAAAAGACTGGGAGCAGCGATCGCTTCAACAGGGGAACAGGAAAGAGGGGCGTACTGTTAGTTTTTTATTTTTTATTTTCCCTATATATCTACCATACTGGAGGACCTATTATATAGTTACCCTACTAGGGGATCTATTATATAGCTACCATACTGGGGGGCCTATTATATAGCTACCATTCTAGGGCCCTATTATATAGCTACCATACTGGTGAGCCTATTACATAGCTACCATACTGGGGGGCCTATTACATATCTACCATACTGGGGGACCAATTATAGATCTACAATGGGGGGGACCCATTATATATCTACCATACTTGGGGACCTATTACTTATATCTAACATACTGGGGGCCCTATTACCTATATATTTACCTACTGGGGGACCCTATTACCTATATATCTACCATACTGGGGGACATTATTACCTATATACCTACTGGGGGACCCTATTACCTATATGTCTACAATACTTGAGGACACGATTACCTAAATACCTACTGGGGGACCCTATTATATACAACCTCAATTCCAAAAAAGTTGGGACACTAAACAAATTGTGAATAAAAACTGAATGCAATAATGTGGAGGTGCAACATTTTAATTTTTATTTCAGAATAGACATAGATGACAGATCAAAAGTTAATCTGAGTAAATGTAACATTTGAAAGGAAAATATGTTGATTCAAAATTTCACAGTGTCTTCAAATGCCCAAAAAGTTGGGACAAGTAGCAATAAGTGGCTGGAAAAATGACATTGAGCATATAACGAATAGCTGGAAGACCAATCAACACTAATTAGGTGAATTGGGCAACATTTATTGGGTATAAAAGAGCTATCAGAGTGTCAGTGTCTCTCTGAAGCCAAGATGGTAAGAGGATCACCAATTCCACCATTGTTGCGCAGAAAGATAGTGCAGCAATACCAGGATTGTGTTATCCAGCGTAAAATAGCAAAGACTTTAAAGTTATCATTATCAACCATACATAACATCATCAAAAGATTCAGAGAATCTGGAACAATCGCTGTGCGTAAGGGTCAAGGCCGTAAAATTCTACTGGATGCTCGGATCTCCGGGGCCCCTTTAAAAACGTCACTGCACCTCAAAACAGGAATGCCACTGTCAAGGAAATAACAGAAAGGGCTCAGGAATACTCTAGAAAGCATTGTCAGTAAACACAATCCACCGTGCCATCCGCCATTGCCAGCTGAAACTTTTACAGTGCAAAGAGGAAGCCATTTCTAAGCAAGCTCCACAAGCTCAGCCATTTGCACTGGGCCAGGGGTCATTTAAAATGGAGTGTGGCAAAATGGAAAACTGTTCTGTGGTCAGATGAGTCACGATTTGAAGTTCTTTATGGAACAGTGGGACGCCATGTCATCCGGATCAGACAACCCAAGTTGTTATCAACGCTCCGTTCAGAACCCTGCATCACTGATGGTATGGGGTTGCATGGTTTCTTGTGGCATAGGCGTTTGCTTTTCTTGAAAGCACCATTAATGCAGAGAGCTATGTTCAGGTTTTAGAACAACATTTGCTCCCATCTAGACGTCATCTCTTTCAGGGAAGACCCTGCATTTTTCAACAAGATAATGCCAGACCACATTCTGCAGCAATCACAACATCATGGCTACGTAGGAGAAGGATCAGGGTACTGAAATAGCCAGCCTGCAGTCCAGATCTTTCACCTATAGAAAACATTTGGCGAATCATAAAGATGAAGGTGCGACAAAGAAGGCCCAAGACGATTGAACAGTTAGAGGCCTGTATTAGACATGGATGGGAGAGCATTCCTATTTCTAAACTTGGGAAACTGGTCTCCTCTGTCCCCAGATGTCTGTTGACTGTTGTAAGAAGAAGGGGGGATGCCACACAGTGGTAAAAACGGCATGGTCCCGACTTTTTGGGGATTTGCTGACGCCATGAAATTTTGAAACAACTTATTTTTCACTTAAAATTATACATTCTCTCTATTTAAACTTTTGATCTGTGATTTGTGTTCTATTCTGACTGTCAGAGGCGTAACTTCAAGCTCTTGGACCTTAGTACAAAAAGTGAAACAGGGGCCCACAGTTATCAAGTGCCATTTACAATACTGGTGTCTTCTTATGTGGCAGAAGGGCTTTTGTGCTCCCTCAGGCTGCAGGGCCCAGTAATGACTGCTACCGCTAAACCCCCTATTGCTATGTCCATGCCAACTGTCTATCAACGAAGGGCTCCCACAGTGTTCTGGGACTTCATGATGCATTAATAGGTACTACACCATGATGTACAGGAACATAATGGTGCCTTAAAGGGTTAATGAAGGAACTGAGGTGCATTAGAATACACTGGGTGGCTTTTCCAGTCTCCTCCCTGGTAGACAAAGGCTCTGTGCTGAGTGAAAACCTTGGCTAGGTGTCCTTCTCTCTCTCTCAGAAGGCTGGTATGTCGGCTAAAGCCCTAGTGTCCAAGGATCTGTGTCTCAGTCGTTTGGCTGCCTTCCTGGTCAAAGGGCTGGTGACCTAGGGTCTGTGGCTTGGTATCTTCAGAATCTTTTTCTAGTCACCCAGGCAGTCTGGTGGAATCTCTTCTGCTAACCATTGGTCTCTACATGCAGATCCCCTGAGGTCTCTGAGTGCTAACCTTTAATACAGTTTATAGATGATTTAGAATCTTCTAATGGAAGAGGTATAGTGGAGAAGCAAAACCCTTACAAAAACCTTGTTTACAATTTCACTTTCTCATACATTTCAATAGAGCTTCCATGCTGTCCTATGGGAATGACTCAGCATCTTTTCCAGATGGTGCAAAAGTCACTGTCTGAAATTTTACCTTTAAAACTCAACTGTACATCTTCTAAGAAAGTTACCAACTTCTTAGTTCATAGGTCGCACGTCTCAGAGTCTCTCACTAGTAGCTGACTATGTGTTAACCCTTCCCACAGTGCAAATAAACAGAACCTACTATAACAAACAATCTAAGCTGAGTATAAAAATGTGAAACAGTAAAGAAGTACATAACAAGGCTTTGCATAGTAGCAATAGGGGGAATATCCACAGTCTAAAGTGCCCTTGTACTGGGGCACTGCACATGTCTACAAGATGTTCAATCTTTTTGGGGGATACAGCACATGCTACATAACTACATTGGCAGTCTTCATCAACATACTTTACATTATCTGTGCTTATGTCTTGTCTAAATGTGTGTGTCTTTGAATGCTGAATTTTCTTTTTAATGTAGTTTTTTTCTACATCTCACTAAGTGTTGATCGCATTCGTATCTCATATGCATAAAATCTGCTATTGTTATTTTGATACAACAATGTAGGTCACCTGGTATATGGTGTTCTCAGGTTTTAAACATTGTAGTTGTTGACCATATCTTATCTTTCAGTTTGTGGGCAGATGCTTTATTGTGTGCTTTTGAATGAAGTTGATAATAAAAGTCCTGAAAATTTATACAGTTTTAAAAGCTCCGATTTACTCCAATGAAGACCTATTAGTCCAATATTCAACTGGATCTCTGCTGACATCCCATTTCATTTCTTAAGTACTGAAACTAAAATTTAGCAAAAACTGTAGGGAAATTTAGTGCTTGCAATTACCATCTGTACTTGAAATAGATCTGCATTACAGAAAATGTGGAAGTGCTATGAAAATAATTATAAAATCCAGTTTCAGCAGAAAAGTTAAATGTAAAAACTAAGTTTAGTAAAATAGTGTGTGTGTGAGAATATATATATAATGTACAAATGGAATTCAGAGCTAATACAACATGCAGCTAGAGTAGTTATTTTATATAATAAAAACAGCCCTGATGAATAGAGTTGTCAGATTTGATATCTACATACGGAGGTTTATACTAAAGCCAACAGTGCGGGCCTTTTCAGGACACAGCTGAGCATTACAATTGGACAGGCGTGAAATTTGATGTTGCCAGGTTGGATTTCTCCAGCCATTGGTAGGTTCGGTTGTTTGCATTACTTACAAAGTCATCATGCCCAATCACAGATGTGCACTCCATCAACAGAAGCCAAACCAAGTCATAGATCAAGAAAGAGACTGATTGGATATTTGTCACTTTTTATATTATAAGGTTGACATCTAAAATGACAACATATACAGGTCAAACATGAACAGCTCATTAAGACTTGCTACCTGAAATCTCTAGTGTATGACCAGCTTTCCATACATAGTTCCATAGTTTGTAAGGCCGAAAAAAGACAAGATGTCCATCCAGTTCAGCCTATTTTGCTAAACTGTTGCTAAAGCGTTGATCCAGAGGAAGGCAAAAACCCTAATGAGGTAGAAGCCAATTGTCCTCATTTTAAGAAAAAAATTCCTTTCTGACTCCAATCTGCCAATCAGAATAAATCCATGGATCAACGACCCTACTCAAGAATCCTAGTAACTATAGCTTTTTATATTATTACGCTCCAGAAATGCATCCAAACCCTTTTTGAACTCTGTTATTGACTTCACCATGACAAGTTCCTCTGGCAGAGAGTTCCACAGTCTCACTGCTCTACCAGTAAAGAATCCCTTTCTATATTTATGTAGAGACTTACGTTCCTCAAGACATAGAGGATGTCCCCTTATTCTTGATACAGTCCTAGGAATAAATAAGTCTTGAGAGAGATCTCTATATTGACCTTTAATATATTTAAACATATTCATTATGTCCCCCTGAAGCCGTCTTTTCTCTAAACTAAATAACCCTAATCTTGCTAATCTTTCTGGGTATTGCAGTCCACCCAGTCCTTTTATTATTTTTGTTGCTCACCTTTGTACCTGTTCAAGCTCTACAATGTCTTTCCTGTGCACCAGTGCCCAAAACTGTACACAATATTCCATGTGTGGTCTAACCAGTGACTTGTATAATAGGAAAATAATTTCTCATCATGTGCATCTATGCCCCTTTTAATACACACCCCATAATCTTGGAAGCCAGGATTCCCAAGTCCTTCTCCATGTCACGTTTACCCAGCGTTTTTCCATTTAAGATGTAATCATGTAATAGATTTTTCCTCCCCATGTGCATAAATTTGCATTTATCTGTGTTAAACCTCATCTGCCATTTCTCTGCCCAGGCCTCCAACTTATCCAGATCCCTTTGTAATAAAATATTATTACATTATTTTACAGAGCTTAGTATCATCTGCAAAGATCGATATTCTACTGTGAAATCCACTTGTATAATCATTAATGAAAATATTAAAGAGGATAGGGCCCAATACTGATGCCTGTGGTACCCCACTAGTAATAGGGATCCAGTCTGAGTATGTACCGTTAATTACCACCCTTTGTTTTCTATCACTGAGCCAGTCGCTTACCCACTTACACACATTTTCCCCCAGTCCAAGTATTCTCATTTTACTTACCAACCTTTTATGTGGCACAGTATCAAATGTTCTAGAAAAATCTAGATACAACATCCAATGCCTCTCCCCAATCCAGTCTAGAACTAACTCCTCATAGAAGCTGATGAGATTAGTTTGACAAGACCGATCCTTCATAAACCCATGCTGGAAATGGCGTTATACATTTATTTTCAGTGAGATAGTCCAGGATAGCATCTCTTAGAAAACCTTCAAACATTTTACCCACAACAAAGTTTAAACTTACTGGCTTATAGTTTCCAGGATCACTTTTTGACCCCTTTTTGAATATTGGCAGCACAATTGCTGAGCGCCAATCCTTTGGGACATACCCTGTTTTTAACGTCCAAAATATTAAGAATAGGGGCTATCTATGACATTACTTGCCCCCCTTGGGACACCAGGGTGAAACCCATCAACCGGCAAAATTAGTAAAATAAAAATTTGCTTTTTAACTTATTCTGAATTTATACCTTGTTTCATCAACCCCTGTTCATGTTGCAGTAGGTTTATCAGTGGCCTTTGCAAAAAGGGGGTTTTAATTTAAATCTGATGTCACTGTCACCAACGGGGGATGGATGTATAAGAATCAGGAACTCAACAGAAATTTTGGAAATATCCTTTTGAAACTTGCTTTTTTTTCCAACTTACCTGTGCTTTTGACAAACTGAAGACGCCCTTGAAAGCATTTAGGGTTGTCCCTGTCTCATTAAGGTTGCACCATTTTTTTGGTATATTTTTGCGCAAAAAAACTGTTCACAAGCTATTCTCTGTATAAATGAACTGTTGACCCCAAGACTAGGTGCATTTACCAAGCGACACTTTTGAAGCACCTAAAAAAAAGCCATTTAAATACAAACAATGATATGCTATACACCAAAAAAATTAAAAAGGGGATGCCCTTAATTGGCACATAAAAATTTATGTATGAAAGGAAACCCGATGGCAGTTTTTTGACAGTTTCATTATTAGGGCACATAAACTTTTTTAATCCCTTAAAAAACGGCTGGCGCGGCTCTTTGCATCTGTCCCCTTAGGTGTGGTTCGGAAAGGCAATTTATCACACTGGATCAAAGCTCCATAACTTTTTTCTATAGATAGTGTTGAGCGATTATTATCGATAAAGTTGAAATCGGCACAGTTTTTATGTTGATCGAAATTTTTAGATCATGCGATAATTTAGGTTAAAAAACTGTCCCAAATCTATTAAGATCGGCCATTTTCGGTTTCCCTTCTTTTGGCGGCCAGCAAATCCTTCAGAAAAAGAGCAGGGTGAGATTGTGTGCGACTCAGAGGGATGTGTTTGGTTGCGATTGGCGGGAAAAAATCACATACCTCTTTTTTACATAGAACACCCTTTCCCTGCTCATATCATGTTCTAAATGTTCATAGCGGGAGGACGTGCGCTCTTTTTTAGCTGTGTCTTACAACTTAGTTAGATCAAGTTTGGGAAAGATTTTATTAGTTAGGTGAGATTTTAAAAGGGCATCTACGGCGAAAAGTCACAGAGGGGAGGGGGGGAGGGGGGGAGGGGCCGCGGCGAAACCAGACAAGCTCTAAAAAAATACGGATAAAGTTCCCCAAAGATTAGGGCCCATGTTAATCCCGCCGGGCGGGGCGCACCTTCCCGCCATGTTCCGGGGGAAATCTCCCCCTGATTTATGTGGGGGCCCGGGGCGCGCCTACATACAATTAAAAGTCCGCCGCGCCTCGCCATTTTGGGAGGCGCAGTGGGGCCCGAGGCCGTGCGCGCTGCGCCTAGATTGGGCGCCGGAGTATGCGGTCATCTGCGGGGAAAAGCCCGCCCGCCGGGCCCAGTGTGTTAGGCGCAGGTGGGGACCGAGGCGCATGCGGCGCTCGCCTAAGATTCCCGCCGGAGGTAGCCATCATACATGCGGGGAAAAATTTTCCCTGCCCCCTGCCAGTTTGTGGGGCACAGTGCGGGAACAGGGGCGCAGTGGGGGACTTAGGCGCAGGCGGGGCGGGCCCCAAAAAAAGTTCCGTGGGGGGACGGTTGGAACAGGAGAAATCTTTTCCAATGTCGATGCGGATATAATAAAAAATCGCCTTTTTAAAGGGCTTTCAAACATTCTCGGGAAAAGAGCTAAAACCTAAAAAAAAAAAATACATAAAACAAAACCATTTTCCCAATACCTAATTCAAAAATTAGGATATTGGAAATTGCCGGGAAATACAGAATTTAAAATCAGAAAGCATTCTGATTGGGGCGGCAAAACCCGGCCAATCAGAATAGGCGACATGAACCATTAAAAATATGGGGGGAATTTAACCAATCAGAAAACACGGGGGACAGTTCAAAATACATAAAAAAAACTGAAAAAAAATGATGGGTGGGTAGCGGGGGGTTGCTAGCTTGGGGCCCAAACAGAATAGGGGCGCAGAGACCCATTAAAACCCATGGAGAATTATTGACCAAACAAAAAGGAGCAACAAAAACCCTTCTAGTCATGGGGAAGTTTATCCAATAAATCACGGGGGGATAAATTTAAAATACAGTAAAAAAACAGAAAAAACTGATGGCTGAGCAGCGGATTGGCTATCCCACCAAACGAGGCCTTTCTTCCCCATTTTAGTCTATGCCATGGCGGCTTTTAGTATTTTAAAAAAAAAAAAATTTTTTATTAAATGTAAAACATTATCAGATAAAAGAGCCAAACCCCTTTTCTAAAAACATAAATCAATTAAATCTCGAAAAACGCGTTTGTCGCCGGAACCGGCGCTGCATCAGGAATTGCAATAGAGAGAATTGCCGGGAAATACAGTAATAAAATTGTGTAAGCTATTCTAAATTGGTCGGCAAAAACCAGCCATTCAGAATAGGAGCGACAAAGACCCATATATCCTATGGAGAAGTTTGGACCAATCAGAGTAGGAGCGACAGTGGCCCATTCTAAACCTATGAAGGGAGTATTAACCAATCAGAATAGGAGCGACAAAGCCCCCATTATACCTATGAGAAGTTTGACCAATCAAAATTTCAAAGGCGGGACAGTTCAAAATACAGTAAAAAGACAGAAAAGAGCTGTTTGGCTGAGCAAGCTGTGGTTTGGCTATCCCGGCCAATCGGAGCGCAAGATACTTCTCCATTATAGTCTATGGAGAGATGGGCGCTCTGAAATCTCGGCCTCAGCGCCGTGCGGCATGAAGTATTAATCAAAAAATTATTTTTATTAAATGTAAAACATTATCAGATAAAGACCCAACCCTTCTTTCCCAAATAAGCTGTTAAAAACCCGAACAACGCTTTTGTCGCCGAGACCGACACTACATAGAAATTGCAATGAGAAAAATTGCCGGGAAATACAGTAATTTCAAATTTGTTTAAGCTATTCTCATTGGCGGCATAAACCACCCAATCAGAATAGGAGCGACAATGTCCCATTATAACCTATGGAGGAGAATTGACCAATCAGAATAGGAGCAACAATGTCCCATTATAATCCTATGGAGAAAAATTGGACCAATCATATTCAAAGGCGGGACAGTTCACAATACAGTAAAAAGGCAGAAACGAGCTGATTGGTTGAAGCGGCGGGGCTTGTCCCAGCTTAGACAATCAGAGCGCGAGCACTTTCTCATAGAGTTCTAGGGGGAAAAGAAATTCTGACGCGCTCTGTGATTGGCTAAGTTAAAAGAGGCGCCGTTATTTGGACCAAGGGGAGAGCGAGCGACGCTCCTATGGTTTTTTTTTTAACCCCTTAAGGACCCAGCCTGTTTTGACCTTCCTGACACAGCCCTATTTTTGAAATCTGACGTGTCAATTTATGTGAGAATAACTTTTTGACACTTCACCTATCCATGTGATTAGAGATTGTTTTCTCGTGACACATTGTGCTTTAAGTTAGTAAGAAATTTTTATCCGTAAAATCCTTGTTTGTTTGTAAAAAATTTAAAAAATTTCATGAAAAATTTGGAAAAATTTGCGATTTTGAAAGTTGCCAAAATTTCTGCGTGCTAGACAGATAATTTTCACCACAAAATAGTTTATAACTACTATCTACCATATGTCCACTATGGGTTTGCAATCATTTTTTAAATTCTTTTTTTTTTTTTTTACGAATTAGAGGCTTAGAAATTAAGTAGTAATTTCCACATTTTCAAGAAAATTTGCAATAAAACTTTTTTTTTAGGGACCACTCCAGTTCTGACGTGGCTTTGAGGGCCTTTGCATGTTAATACCCCCATAAGTGATGCCATCTGAGAAACTAGACCCCTTAGCGTATTACAACACTATTTAGGAAGTTTAAATAACCCTTCAGATAGTTCAAAAAATTTAAAGCAAAGTGGAGGTGAAATTTCAAAATTTCACTTTTTTTGCAGATTTTCAATATTTTATCCATTATTCACGGAATACGGTAAATGTGACTAGGTAAATGCAACTTATATCAATTCGCCAGGTCTGCCGTTTTTCGAGATATCCCATATGTGGCCCTAGTGCTTTAAATTTGCCTCACCCATAAGCCCCAGAATAGGGGGAGCACCTTACTATACTCTGGGGTCTCATTTTCAATACGAATTTTATTTAGGCGCCATTTCAGGTTTGGGGACACCCTAAGTGCTAAAAACGTAAAAACACCACTAAATAGACCACATATTGGAAACTAAACCCCTTAATGAATATATCCAGGGGGCATTGAGTATATAGACCCCACAGTGATTCACAAAATTTTTTTAGCATAAGGCTGTGAAAATTTTTAAAAAATTTTTTTTCAATAATCTGCAATTTTAGCTTAAAATGTTTCATATATACAAGGAATCCTGGAAAAAAAACCCTAAAACTTTGTTAAGCAATTTCTTCCAAGTATGGCAATATCCTACATGTGGGTGTAAACTGCTGTTTGGGCGCATGGCAGGGCGTATAAGGGAGGGAGCGCTTTTGGCTTTGGAACGCAGATTTTTGGGGCCATGTCGCATTTGCAAAGCCCCCAAAGTAGCAGAACAGGCGAAACCGTACTGAAGTCGCACCATTTTGGCTTCAACACCCATCAGGGATCTCATCTAGTGGTGTACTGTGCGTATTGGATTCACAGGTGGTTTCCCAATAGTTTTTTTTAGCATTGGGCAATGAAAATGTGGAAAAATGCAGTTCGGTCATTGTTTTTTGTGTTTTCAATTTTACAGCATTCGCCTTTGCAGTGTAATGATGTGATAACTTTACTATGGGGTCGGTACAAAACAATGATATAGATTTTATATAGTTTTTTCTGTTTTATTACTTTTAACAGTAAAATACGTCTATAAAAAATTGCATTTTTTAATGTTGTCCTATTCTGACAGCCATAACTTTTTTATTTTGCTGTGTGCAAGCTGTGTATGGGCTTGTTTTTTGGGGGAAATGAGTTGAAGTTTTTATTGGTACCATTATGTGGTGCATATATGCTATGTTCACTTTTTATTTAAAGGGTTTTTTTGAGAGTTTTTGAACAAAAAACAGCAATCTTGGTAGTGTTTTTTATTTTTATTTTTTATAGCGGTCACTGTAAAGGTATATATGACATGGGAGCTTTACTCCCGCAGGTCAATACGATTTTCACCGATACCCAATTAGATATTTTTTTATGTTTTTACTGCTTTTATACAATAAAAAACACTTTATTCAACCAGAAAATACGTTTTTGCATCGCCATAGTCTGAGAGCCATAACTTTTAAATTTTTCTGTGCTTGGGCTGTGTAGGGACTTGTTTTTTTTGCGAGATGAATTGACGTTTTTTATTATATCATTTTTGGGGGACAAGGCTTTTTGATCGCTTTTAAATCCATTTTTTGGTATCTGGGGTGAAGAAATACTGCAATCCTAGTAGTGGTTTTTATTTTCATTTTTAACAGGGCTCACCGTGCAGTATCCGTGATAAGTTAAGCTTTACCTTTGGGTCGCTAAAAAATATGGCATACTCTATTTATATAGTTTTTTTATGTTGAAGCCTTTAAAAAAAAAGAAAAGTGTTTTTATGTGTAAAAACAATATTTATGCCCTCGCTATCTTCTGAGAGCTAAAACAAATTTTTTATTTTTTCCGTATACAGAGCTGTATAAGGACTTTTTTGCGGGGTAACTGACGTTTTAATTGGTACAACTTTGGCATTTCTAGGAGTTTTTGATCGCTTTTTATTCCATTTTATGTGCTGCGGGATTAACAATAATCTAATTCTGTGATTGTTTTTTTTTTTTTTTTTTACGGCGTTCACCGTACGGGTTAATTAACATGACAGATTTATAGGGCAAGTCGTTACGCATGCGGCGATACCAAATATGGGTACTTTATTTATTTTTGATCTTTTTTGGGGCGATTTTCCGTTTGTAAAGGGGGAAAAGGGCGGAGTACGTGTTTTATTTTTTTTTCGTGTTTTGTGTTTTTACTTGTTTTTCACTTTTTTTTACTTTTTCAAATTTTTCCCCATTTTTATTTTTACTTTTCCCCATAGGGGATTTGAATGAGAGATCTTTAGAATTTTTCATTCAATAGGAATCAGTTTCATAGCTTGTTGCTATGACTGGTTCCTATGACAACTGCAGTCACGATCCGGGACCTGCCCACAGGGCACGGCCGGGCCATCGTGACGTCACAGACAACCCGGAAGGCATTCTCTGCCTTCCGTGCTGTCTCTCAAGGGCAGGAGCTGCACGGATCGCGCGATCCGGCGCTGCTGCCGCCGACAGAGACCAGAGGAGCGATCCCCCTCCTGCGTCTCCTTAGTTATTGCGACCCGATGGTCGCGATAAATTAAGAGGTTAACCGCCCCCCCCGGAGCGATCCGGGGTCGGGCCCGACGCTGCGGGATGTCAGCTGTAATTAAACAGCTGACACCCCGCGCGATCGCGGGGAACTCTGCATTAGAGTTCGCGCGATCCCAGGACGTATCCATACGTCCAGGTGCGTGAACCCCCAAACGACCTGGGACGTATGGATACATCTAAGTCGTTAAGGGGTTAATGCAAATCTGAAATAAAAAATGTACATGGCCGAAATCAATTATAACACTACAGAAGTTGTTCCGATGTGTAAAAAAAATGAATGATAATATGGGGGTAACGAAAAAAAAAAAAAAAAATCAATAAATCCTGTTTATTTCTTTATTTTCGTTGCACCCATACATTGATCCTTGGCTAACGAAAATAAAGAAATAAACATGATTTATTGATTTAATATTTTTTTTAGTTACCCCAATATTATTTTTATTTTTATAAACACTTCGGGACAACTTCTGTAGTGTTATAATGTGATTTCGGCCATGTACAGTTTTATTCAGATTGCATTTAAACCCCCTTAACGACCTTAGACGTATCCTAGACCAGGTCGTTGGGGGTTCACGCACCTGGACGTATGGATACGTCTAAGGTCGTTAAGGGGTTAATGCAATCTGAAATAAAACTGTACATGGCCGAAATCAAATTATAACACTACAGAAGTTGTCCCGATGTGTATATAAAACGAATAATAATATTGGGGTAACGAAAAAAATATTAAATCAATAAATCATGTTTATTTCTTTTATTTTCGTTAGCCAAGGGTAATAGTATGGGTGCAACGAAAATAAAGAAAAAAACAGGATTTTATTGATTTAATATTTTTTTTCGGGTTTCCCCCATATTATCATTCATTTTATATACCATCGGTTTCAACTCTGTAGTGTTATAATTTGATTTCGGCCATGTACAGTTTTATTTCAATTGCATTAGAAAACCATAGGAGCGTCGCTCGCTTTTCCCATTGGTCCAAATAACGGCGCCTCTTTTAACTTAGCCAATCACAGAGCTCGCTCAGAATTTCTTTTCCCCATAGAACTCTATGAGAAAGTAGCTCGCGCTCTGATTGGCCCCCTCCGCTTCAACCAATCAGCTAGTTTCTGCCTTTTTACTGTATTTTGAACTATCCCGCCTTTGAATATGGTCAATTTTTTCTCCATAGATATAATGGACATGTCGCTCCTATTCTGATTGGGCAATTCTCCTCCATAGGTTATATGGGGCATTGTCCTCTTATTCTGATTGGCTGGTTTATGCCGACCAATGAAATAGCTTAAACAATTTGAATTACTGTATTTCCCGGGAATTCTCTCTATTGCAATTCCCTATGTATGCCAAATCTCGCGACAAACGCTTGTTCAGGTTTTTAACTGCTTTATTTGTGAAAGAAAGGGGTTTGGCTCTTTATCTGATAATTTTTGCATTTAATAAAAAAAATGTTTTGATTAATACTTCATGCCGCACGGCGCTGAGCGCCGAGATTTCAAAGCGCCCATCTCTCCATAGACTATAATAGGAGAAGTAGCGTGCGCTCTGATTGGCTGGGATAGACAAGCCACCGCTAGCTCAGCCAATCAGCTCTGGTCTGTCGTTTTACTGTATTTTTGAAAAAACCGTCCGCTTTGATTTTTGATTGGTCTTCCAAACTTCTAATAGGATATATGAGACTTTGTCGCTCCTTTTTGATAGGATAATACTCCTTCATAGGTTAGAATTGGGCCACTGTCGGCTACTATTCTGAATTGGTTCCTAACTTTTCATAGGATTTAATAATGGGTCTTTGTCGCTCTATTCTTGATTGGCTGGGCTTCTGCCGACAATGAGAATTAGCTTACAATTTGAATTACTGTATTTCCCGGCATTCTCTCTATTGCAATTCCTTATGTAGCGCGGTTCGGCGACACAACGCGTTGGATGTTCGGGATTTATGATATACTGTTTATAGAAGGGTTCGGCTCTTTATTGATAATGTTTTATATTTATAAAAAATAATGTCTTTTTACTGTATTTTTTTTTTTGGACTTATCCCGCCGTGGAATCTGATTGGTCTAAACTTCTCCATAGGACTTAGGAATGGGTCTTTGTTCGCTCCTATTCTGATTGAGAGCTAGCCAAGCCCCCGCTAGCTCAGCCATCAGTTTTTCTGTCTTTTATGTATTTTGAATTATCCCGCCGTGCTAGTCTGATTGGTCAATACTTCCCCATAGGTTTTAATGTTCACTGCGCTCCTATTCTGATGGCGGTTTATGTCGACCAATGAGAATAGGTTTCCGAATTTGGAATTACTGATTTTCCGCAATTTCCAGTATCTTAAATCTTGTATTGCGCCGTTCTGAGTTTTGGAACAGTGTTTTTTTTTTTAGTATGTTTATTTTTTACATTTCAGCTCTTTCTGACACTGTTTTCCGCCGTTTATAAAGGCATTTTTTCGGAATCATACTCTGCTGCACAGAGCGGAGTGAGCGCCGCGATTTCTGTCGCGAATCTTCTACTGCTCCTCGCATGCGTTGTCCGTGTTCGGATCCTTGCTTCACTTCGCCTCTGTAGGAGGATTAGGACCAAAAAAACCCCGGTCTGCCTGTCGGAACTGCCGAGTGCTGCATTGCGCCTCGCTTTGCCGACTCGCCATCGTACATGCCTCGGGGTTTTCGAGCGCGCCGCGTCCCGCCCCGGAACGCCTACCCCGCGCCCACACCGCGCCTATTGCCCGCCCCTTCGTGCGGGGCGCAGCTGAAAGTGGCGAACACTGCACCTAACACTGCATCCCCGCGTCTGACAGCGGGATTCGGGCTGGGAGTTGCAGTATACGCCAAAAAACAGGCGAAAAGCCCGTTCATACATGTCGCCCATTGTGTATAGTTTTGAGCACCAGTTCACAGGAAAGACATTATAGAACTTGAACAAGTTCAAAAGTGGGCAACAAAATTATAAAGGACTGGGTGGACTATAATACCCAGAATATTTAGCAAAATTAAGGTTATTCATTATAGAGAAAAGACGGCTTTGGTGGACATAATAAATATGTGTAAATATATCTCTCCGAAGATCTATTTATACCCAGAACTGTATCCAGAAGAAGGAGGCATCTTGGGGCGTGTCCGGATCCCGACCAAGATGGCTGCTATTTCAGGAGCTCCTCCGGCTCTACAGCTCTATGTGAGGCTAAATCAGCTTAAAACCTGCGACTGAGGACACCCTAAAGTGACTGGAAGAGACTCCTAATACTGCCTGGACGGCGTGACCACTTGTGTAGCCCTACTGGACCTGTTTTTTAGCCCTGCAATCCGCTCCGGAAAACTCGACTGGCCCCGCCGCGTGGTCCTGCAGGCGCCATCTTGCTGAGCTCCCTGTGCACTCCGTTCCTACACGGAGCTGTTTGGGGAAGAGCTGCGGAGCAGTCGCCTACAACTCACCTCCAGTCTGAGGACGTTTGCTCCATTCGGGGAAGACAAGACCCGGTGTGGAGGAAGAGGTTAGTGATACGCCTCAGTGGCGGGCAGCTCCCGAGCTCACTGTGCGGCTCCCTCCCGCCTGACTGCACGGCCGCAGTGCTGTTGTCCGACCCACTGAACATCGGCGCGGCTCCATCGTTGCCGAACTGAACTCTCTAGCCGTAGACACTGGGGGCAGCTCCCTGCCGCCTGCCTGCCTGTTCCCGGACTGCTAGCTGTTAGCGCGGCCTCCCCACTGCCCCTCCAGCCTCCACAGCAAACAGCACCGCTCCGAGCCTGTCAGATATAAAACCGGCTCCTTACTACTTGCTCGTCTCCACTGCTGCAACACCACTGGAGATCGCAATTTAGGCTTTTATCGTCCGTCGGCCCTCATGGTTACGGCACTGATCCCAGAAATTTAAGTATAACTCTATATTACCGTAGGGGACTCTGGAAAACATTTTGTTAACAAACAGGCTCAGGGGCCCAAACAATGCTAAAGGGACCTTTATTGTCTTTTCTGAGAGCTTTGGGAAATTGTTTATGGACATCTACAGCAACTTTTTTGAGACGGTGGCTGTTTACTTGCTATTATTTTGAAAAGCTTAAACCACTGCATGGGTAATCGATATACCTTGCACAGCTTGACTAGAGTGCTTGGCTTCTCCCCTTCCACTTGAGGTCTCCCTCCTTTGCTAACTACTGTCTCCTCACCCTTCTACACTCCATAGTGCTCTTATATAGTATTTTGCTGAACTTACAATGCTGCCAAATCAGCTAAAGGCCAGGGATCCAGAGAAAAATCACTGACATGTCTATGATAAAACAACCGTCTTGGACAGTAACACCAAGTAATGTGCCTCAACACTTTTGAGGGTCGGTGGTCTCCGTCATCCCTTGTAGGGGCTGAAGGTTTGATGCGTTTACGGCTACTGTGGATTCAGAAACCCAAGAGAGCACATACAGCAACTTCCAACTAAAAAAAATACTCAAAACCTTTGTGGCGGTAATTAAAGACGCATGTCGCTCTGAAATAGCCTCTATCGTCAAGATCTTTAAACATTCGCAGGGCGCGTTTAAATCGTTGGAAATGCTCATGATAATACAAGACGATATGGGCGCTCAAAAACAAACAGATGTCAATTCCCACGCCAAAGCAACTCCGCGAAATACGAGGCGCTTAGAAGATTTGGATAACCGAGGGAGGCACCCCAAGATGAGAATTAGAGGGCTTCCTGAATCGGAAGGGAAGGAGGACTTGCATGCCCCTTTAAACGAAGTTTTTCAACTCTGTCTAGGAGGGGGGATGGGTCATCAAATAAGGGTGGACAGAGCACATAGAGCCCTAAAGCCGAAAGATATTAGGGGCGACCGCCGGATGTTTTTTTTGCTGTATCCAGGACTACACCTTAAAGGAACAGATAATGGCCAAAGCTAGAAACCTAAAGTCCATTGAATATAACAGGGCAGACCTTCAATTTTACCCTGACCTCTTGTGGATCCCATTACAGAAAAGGCGCTGCCTAGAGCCTCTGCTGCAAATCTTAAAAGAACGCAAATATTATACCGCTAGGTATATCTTTCTTCCCTTTTGGCCTCAGTGAAGGACAGACATCGGTCCTTCGCTTCCACTCGGACTTCCACTAAAATAGAAGCCTTACCCATCAATATTGCGCCAGCTCAGCTTCAATTGTTGCAAACCAACTTTTTCCCTATCATTGGAAATAGGACACCTTAACATATTTAGGAGTGAATATAACTAAATAATTTCAAACCTTGTACAAGCATAAAAATCTTACACTTTTTTACTAAAATTAGGAGCTTATTACACCAATGGAACGCCTTTCTTTGTCCTGGTTTGGAGGATTTGCCGCTATAAAAATGGCGATCCTGCCTAAACTTCTTATCATTTTGAAACCCTCCCAATCCCTGTGTCAATCTCAGATCTTAAAGCTCTTCAAATTTCTATTCTCCAGTAATATGGGCATTAAATGCCATAGAGTTCATAAGAATGTTTTGCTTGCCAGTAAGAAAAATGGAGGTCTTGCTGTGCCAGATCTTGTTAAGTACTACTGGGCTACCCAACTGCGAAGGGTGCCAGCTTGGTCGTCCCTGCTGGCTTATGTAGATGGGTTGAGATTGAAAAGTTTTGGATTGCTCCTTTTCACCCTAATTCATTATTGTGGGGCACATCTTCCTGTGGGCTTGAGACGCCTCTGTTAGGTCCGATGGCCTTGTTGAGAAACGTGTGGAAGACATGTGCTCGGAGATTTTCACTAAGCACGGACCAATCTCTTATGACATAATTTCTGTTCCAACCACTCCTACCTGTTAGTGTGGTAGGATTGAATATGAAACCCTGGCTTGACAAAAGACTGTTTAGAGTGGCGGATATAACAGATGGATCGACGAGGAAGGTACTTTCCTTTGAGACTCTAAAGTCTGATTTTGGTCTACCTCCTACAAGTTATTTTTCATATCTACAAATAACTCACTTTATTCAACACACCTTAAAGATCACAAGGGCCTCTGACTCAACCCCTTTTGAAAGGTTATGTTGTTCAAATACATCCACCAGTGATCTTATATCAAGCATATACTCTATGTTAATTGATCCCGATCCTGACTCTCGCCCCCCAGCACAGGTATATGACTCAGTGGGAGTCCTATCTGGGTGAACCTCTCTCATTGTCAGATTGGCGTTTTAAATGGAAATCTGCACATAGGACTTCAATCTGCCCCACCACAAAGGAGAATCAGTATAAAATTCTTTATTTTTGGTATCATACTCCCTCCCTCCTTCATGCTTTCAATCCTACTGTTCCTGATCTGTGCTGGAGGTGTCAGATGGCAGGGGGCACCTTGTTTCACATTTTTGGGATTGTGTCATAATACATCCCTTCTGGTCTGAGGTGAGAAAGTTAGTTAATAATATACTAGGTGTGAAGCTTGCTATGCATCCAAAGGTGTTTCTGTTAAACCTTATTGCTCACCGCCTGACTTCGCCCGTTAAACAGTTGTTATTACATATACTCACAGCAGCCAGATGTTTAGTGGCTGGTCACTGGAAAAGGACGGCTCCGCCTACTAGAGCAGATGTGTTAGACCGACACAGGGAGATATGGAGAATGGAGTATCTCACGGCTCTGCTTAATAATACAGTGGACTCCTTCACTGCAGTTTGGTCTCTGTGGGACTATTATCTTATAGAGATTGAGACCCCACCACATTGATTACCCCATTGCTGTAATTTCTTGCAGAACATTTGGATTACTCTCCCTCTGCCCTCTTGTTTCTGTCTGTGTCCTTCCTCTTTTTTTTTCTTGTTTACTTTTGTATTGATATTCCGATATATTGTTTGCATTATATGTTATTATTTCTTGTCTCATGCACTGTAATACATCTTGGATATGTTGACATGTGCTTTTTGAGATACCTCTGTACAATCTATAGACAAACAGTGTATTGTTATTATATATCTGTATATTTGGAAAATTTGAATAAAAATACAGTTATATAAAAAAGGAGGCATCTTATACGCCTAAAGGAAAGAAAATTTCTACATAAACATAGAAAGGGATTCTTTACTGTAAGAGCAATGAGACTGTGGAACTCTCTGCCAGAGGAACATGGTAAATTCACTAACAGAGTTCAAAAAGGGTCTAGATGCATTTTTAAAATGTAATAATATATAACAAGTTACAGGGACTAGGATTCTGGAGAAGGGTCGTTGATCCAGGGATTTATTTTGATTGTAAGATTGGAGTCAGGAAGGAATTTGGTCCCTAACATGAGGACAATTGGCTTCAACCTTATGGGTTTTTTTTCCTCTGGCCAACACTATAGCACAAGAGGCTGGACTGGATGGATATCTGTCTTTTTTCGGCCTTACAAACTCTGTAACTACGTAATGTTCTCCTACTGTTTATGGTACAGAACTTATTTTTTTTAATAATATGTAAAAGGAGATATATAAGAAAAAAACTATATATATTTCTTTCTAGAAACAGCACTACATGTATTTATTGTATATCTGGTATTTCAGCTTAGCTCTGCTGAATTGAACAAGACAAGCTGTTGTACCATACACAACCTATGGATAAGTGTGGCACTGTTTTTGGAAGACAGCACAATGTTTGTCTAATCCTGTACAAAATTCCCAAATGCCATTCTAGGTACAACTTTTTTAGCCCCTTAAGGACCTTGCGATTTTTTTTGTTGACACGTTCAGCGTACGGGATAAATTATGTTATATTTTTATAGATTGGATTTTTTCGGACGTGACAATACCAAATATGTGTATCTTTTTTATTTTTTTTTTGTTTTTATCTGTAAAATGGACTTTGAACTTTTAATACTTTTTTTTGTACTTTAAAACCTTTTTTCTTTTTTACTTTAACATTGAGTCCCCCTTGGGTGCTTCACCACTAGGGGGTGCGATCGTTAATACAGCCTAATGCATTGCATAAACAATGCATTAGGCTGTACCAAGACGGCGGTTTCCCCACTTCCTGCCTGGGGCCGGAAGTGGGGCAAATGGGAACTGTGTGGCGGGGTCACGGAGTGATCCCGCCGCAAAGCCCCTTAGCGACCCTGCAACGTACTCATAGGCCCAGGGTCCTTAAGGGGTTAATGCACAGGAACTATTGATTCAAAATTTCAGAAGACAAGCCTGATAGGCCCAACTATGTTTGTCATTCAAGGGAGGTTGTTTAACAAACATGAGCCTGCTACATACGTGCCTAGTGCATAATGATAATTTAGCCACATTCAAAAGCTATTGCACTCGTGACGACTTGCTTTTGTCGGGACGCCCTCCTGGACGGTCTTGGGGGTCTTTTAGCTCAGGATCGCCGCTTGGGTCAAACGGATGGCACTCCAACAACGGCATCTTATTTAAATACTGTTTTTTTCAGAAAGGGTTACAGTAACCCCAAAAAACAAAACCAGATAAAACCCAAAAACCCTTAGGCCTCGGGCCCAATACAAACAATTAAGGCCCCTCCAAACTTGGGGGTCGATCTACCACTCGGGGCCATTTTACATCTTTCCCCCATCTCACTGGATATGGCTTCCCACAACCCCTCGGGGGCAGAGCCCTCTCACCCCCCCCTGCCCGGTTCTAGCAAAAACCACGCCCCCGATCCCTGTATAGGGCCCTCTTATAGCTCTCCAGTCTGGCCAAAATCTCCCTGGAACGGGGGACGGCCCCCCACCCATACAACCTAGAGAGGGGCAAAACGTTCTAACGAAGGGGAATTCGCTTAGAATTTCGGGAAAATTTAAATTCTGAACAATCGAATTTGGGGGGATTTTAACAAGGGGTTTTTTTAATTGATAAAATGGCTGCGAGCACATGGCGTTACAGGGCAAAGAAGTCGGGTTTGGAAAAAAAGGCTAGTCTACTTGACATGGAGAGAGAAGCCAATCAAGAGGCGGGTTTTTGTGCGCACCCACATAAACCCGGGCGCGGCTGGCAGCTCACACCGCTCCCCACTGACTGTGGGGAAGGTCTCCCGCGCTGCTTATGTATTCTACTAAAAAACTCCTTTTATACGCGATTTTTGGGGGTGTCCAGTGCTCAAGATGCTTCTTTTATTTTCTAATTCTGTTTTTGTGGGTATTGAACTGAAGTCCCATTGTGCCAATTCAGCTGATATACATTTTAATGTACTTAATTTTTTAAACCAATTTGAATTTCCCAAAGGGGTTAGCTACCCTTTCTGTTTTATTTTTTAAAAAAACAGCATTTTTACAATCCAAATACATTAATTTTTGGGTTTCTTATTTTTTTTGCCAATTTTTCATAAGGGGTTTAAAAAGCGTTGTTTGTTTGTGGGACAAAAAAAACGTCTTTTTTCCCGCCAAAAAGAAATTTTGCCTGTAGCATAATTCATATCCGAAGGTTTAATTTCAGTTTTTTTTTTTTGTGTTCCTAAAATCACGCCGTTTTTTAAAACCTACAAAGGGTAATTTTTGGCAGCACATTTCTTTTGCCAATTTACATCAAAGGTTTAAATAAATATTTTTTTGCATTTACTTAGTGAAAAAAGATGTTTTTTTCCCCCCAAAGAAAAATTTTGCCCGTGCTAATTAATATCCGAAGGTTTAAAAACGGGGTTTTTTGTTGTTGTGTTCCGTAAAATTCACCCTTTTTAAATGCACAAAAATGGGAATGTTGGGGCACTTTCTTTTGCGCAATTTCATCCCAAAGGGTTTAAATAAGTATTTTTCTGCAGTTTTATTTAAGAAAAAAATTTTGGCTTAGCATAATTAAAATACAAAGGTTAATTAAGCCTGTTTGTGCTTTTTTATTCGTAAAATACACGTGTTTTTTAAGGGCACATACAAGTAAATTTTTTCCTGCCCTTTTTTGGGAGCTCATTTATATCCAAGGGTCCCCAAGCTTGTTAGTGGGTTCATTGAAGTGTTTATTTATCATATAAGAATCTTCATCAAAAAGTCTGTACATTTTAGAACAAACAGATGCAAAAGAGGGTGGCGGGCTCTTCCCCTGCGAGTAGCAGAGGAAAAATTCCTGGACGGGCCCGAGGCGCGCACACAAGGGGACTGCAGCAGGGGTCACTTGGTGAGACCAGAACCCCTTTGTCATCTGCGCCCTTGTTTTTAGCCCCCAATGGTTCTTGATTGTTGACTAGGTATCCACTTCCTCCCGATGACTCTGACAACCCACCAAAGAGTCGGTGGGAACGTCAGACCAACCCTTAGGGCAGGGCCCAGAGCGGGTCTGGGGCCCTCACTGCCCTAAACCCCGCCTCTGTCCCATCCGGTTCCCTCAGCCAGAGATCTCAGTGGTCTCGGCTCGCGCCACTATACTCAAATGAACAATTGAGGAGGGCAATCAGCACTATTGGCAGCAAAGAAAGGGGGCCAATATCCCCGCTTCTTGCAGTAGGCGGAAAAGTATGATTGGAGAGGGGCGGGGGAGTCATGTTGTGAGGGGTCGCCCTGCATCCAAAGACCGGATGAGGACAGCATGACAAAAAAAAACCAAATCGATGATGATGTAACCCCACCCCCTTGGGGGCCGGGGGAAGCAAGGCTCATATCGCAGAGAAAAGGGCGTTAGCTTACTGTCAGGGGAGCCGGGGGCCAGCAAGTGGTTGTTTTGGCCCGTGGACACAGGGTACAGCATGTGAGGTCAGGAGCCAAACGGCCCCCGGGGTAGAAAACCCCTTCGCAGGGCCAAAAAAGTAGCGGGAGCAGGGCTCAGGGGGCAGCGGGGGTAGAGTACTCATCAAGCGTTGGCGGAAAATCAGCTACTCGGCGGGGTGGGGAGTTCTTGCTAAACACCGGGGGGCCCAAAAAGGGTATAGTAGATCTGTGGGCAAAATGAAACTGGCCCCGGGAGCTAAGGGGGACCAGGCCCCCTGCGTCAACACATGCAGCTCACCCTCCCTTGGGCCTGGGAGAACCCTGCTCAAATGGGGTGGTCCACCTGCTACCACGCCCAGCAGCGGGCCAGTGGGAGCATGCTTGCAGCCCTCAAGGTCCCCCACCTTGCAGAAGGGGGATGTTTCTCTTTTCCATGATTTTCCCCTCCAGATGCACTCTGCCACCCCCAGTTAGAAAAGATCACTGGATACTGGGCAGCCAAACTGAATGTTGGGCCCAACTTTTCGAGTTTTGTGGAAAAGCTGTCCTGCCCGGCAGTAGTGGGGCATCAGAGGGTGTTCGTGCGGCAGGGGGCCCTGTTACCCCAAGGAGAACCGCTTGTGTATGGGAAAATGTGGAACGACCTTGTCAAGATGAATCAAGTTGGATCGGGCAGGATTTCCACACACCAAGCCCTTTGGCGGATTAATCAGCCATGACCCTCACCAAAAAATTTTAGAAATGATCTGGATTCAAACTACTGCCTCAGCACTATTCTGATGCGCCACCCTCGATGCCACACATCTGCGCGTTTCCCCATCTGCCACCAACCTTTTACCAGGGGGTGGTATTGCCCCCCACCTCCAACTGTATTTTGCCCCTTGTTGGGATTAGCCAAAGGGAAGTCCTTTAGTGTGAAACACGGCAAAGTTTATTGTAGCACTCCACAAAACATAAAAATTTAAAACGGCAGGCTTGCTTCAACCAAACAAAAAGACATCCGAAACACAGTCACGGGTATCAGCACCGTACCGTACTCTGAAATCTCTGGGCAAGGCGACCGCATGCAGGTTTCAGTCGTTTCCCTCTATGGAGTGCAAGGCCCAGCTCTGGCTCTCCTGCAAACAACGCTCCTCCTGGCAGTTTGACCAAGGTAAGGAACCCACCCCCTCTCACCTGAGCCTGCTGGCCTTATATGGGGCTGGAAGCCCAGGACTGGATGTGGGAGCAGCCCATCCCCCCAAAATTCTACAGACTGCCCCAAATAAAGCCCGACCCGGATCACGGCTTTAAATGCCATACTACATATACAAAACCTGTGTCAGTGGCCTGCTGCCCTGACCCAAAACAAATGGGTTTTTATTTCACCGATTTTAAAGCAGATCGGTGACACATAACGTCCGTCAATAAGGCACCTTGTGGTTCCTACATACCCCCCCCTCTGCCCAATGCCGGGGGACTGGGCACCTACAGCCATCAAACTATATACCCTAGACAGGGCATCTGCTTTCCCCCTGCAGCTTCCCCGGGCCTGTGCTCCACCGAAAAATTTAAAATCCTGCAGAGCCAGGACCAACGGTGACCCTGGCATTGTTGCCCTTTTTCTCCCTTAACCATTTTAAAAGGGGGCCCATGATCCGTCACCAATCTAAATTTCCGACCCAGGAGGTAGTACCGGGAGAGAATCGAGCGCCCATTTAATGGCCAAGCATTCCCTCTCAATAAGGGAGTAATTACGCTCGGCAGGGGACAGCTTCCTGCTGAGGAAACTCAGGGGATGTTCCTCCCATTGATAACCTGGGACATTACTGCTCCTGGGCCGACCTCTGAGGCATCCGTTTGTACCACAAATTCTCGCGAGAAATCGGGGGCCCCAATATTGGCTGTCTACATAGGGCTGACTTCAAGTTTTGGAAGGCCCCCTCACCTCTGGGGACCACTTGACCCATGGCGGATTTGACCCCCTTTCCCGTTAGGTCAGTTAGGGGCACTGCCATCTCGGCGAACTTAGGGAATAAACCCCCTTTAATATCCCACAATCCCTAGAAACGCTCTCACTTGTTTCTTATTGAGGGGGCGGGGCCAAGTTTGGATGGCTTCTATTTTGTTCACTTGAGGCTTTATTTCCCCTCTTCCCACGACATACCCCAATTAAACGGGCCTCCTCCATCCCTACGGCCACTTTACTGGGGTTTATGGTGAACCAACCTTTCTTAGCGCATCTAGGACAGCTTGGATCTTCTTAAGGTGACTCCCCCAATCTCGGCTGAAGATCACTATTCGTCAAGGTAGGCTGACGCATATGCCCTGTGGGGCCCCAAAGATCCTTCCATCGCCCTCTGGAAGGTGGCGGGCCCCCTGCAACCCAAATGGCATTCTTACATTTGGAAGGACCCGTCTGGTGTAGAAAATGCAGCCTTTTTTCTCGGGCCCTCCTTGGCTAAGGGGACTGCCAATACCCCTTAGACAGGTCTAGGGTGGTGATATACCGGGCTGGCCCTAACCTCCAATAGCTCATCCACCCGGGGCATGGGGTATGCATCGACCTTGGATACCTCATTTAGTTTACAGTAGTCGTTGCAGAAGCGCCACTCACCGTTGGGTTTTGGCACTAACACGATGGGGCTGGACCATCCGCTCTTAGACTCCTCTTATCACCCCTAATTTTAACATTCTCTGTACCTCTTTTGCCACAATTTTCCCTAGGGGCCTCGGGAATCCTATAAGGTTTTAAACTCACTCTGACATGAGGCTGGGTCACAATCTCATGTTCCACAACATGTGTTTAGCCCGGTGCCTCTGTAAAACAAGTCCCTATTTTGTTGCAGCAGTTGTCTGCACTGTTGGGTCTGAGAAGGTCTCTGCAATCTTTACTGCCTCCACACTGGTCTCTGGTTGGACCACAAACAAGATGCCTCCGGGGGTCCCTATCCTTCCATGGCTTGAGCAAGTTACGTGGTAGAATTTGTTTGGGCTTCCTTCTACCCGGCTGATGGACCCGATAGTTGATCCTCCCCACCTTCTCAATACCTCTATGGACCTTGCCATTTCGCCAGGAACTTGCTCTCCACCGTTGGTACTAAGACCAGGACCCGGTCCCCGGGACTAAACTGTCTCACTGGGGCCGACCTGTTGTAGACTCTCGCTTGCGCCTCTTGGGCCTGTAAGAGATGCTTTTTTAACAATAGGGAGTACCTGAGCGATCCGTTCCTGCAACTGGGCCCATGCTCAATAACGGCTTTTATGGGTGTGACTTCGCTTTCCCAGGTCTCCTTGGCGAATATCTAATAGACCCCTGGATGCCTGCCATAAAGCAATTCAAAGGGGGGAGAACCCTGGGAGGCTTGTGGAACCTCTCTAATAGAAAATAGGAGATAGGCAAAGGTAGTCCCAATCTCGGCCATCTTTCTCGACTACTTTCTTCAACATGGCCTTCAAGGTTTGTTGAAGCGTCTACCAAGCCATCTGTCTGGGGGGGTGATACCCGGGTGCGTAGCTGGGTCACCCTCAGAACCCTTTCAAAGATCCTTCTTACTCTTGACATAAACGGGGTCCCTTGATCCGTCAGGGGTCTCTTTCGGCAACCCCGTTCGGGAAAATTTTGCCAAAGGCTCCCTAGCAATGACTTTTGAGGAAGCATTTCTCAGGGGCACAGCTTCTGGGTACCTGGTAGCGTTTGTCATGATGACCAGAATGTACTGGTGTCCTCGAGCCGACTTTACCAGGGCCCCACTAAATCCATTTGCTACTCTCTCAAAGGGTATCTCAATAATAGGCAATGGGATTAGCGGGCTGCGGAAATTGGCGACTGGGGAGGTTACCTGGCACTGGGGACATGACTGGCAGTAGCTCCGGATTTCCGGTAGCACCTGGCCAGTAGAATCTGGGTAGAATCCTCTCTACGGTCTTATCTGGGCCCCCGGTGTCCCCCCAATACATGACTGTGGCCCGGTCCCTGACCAACCGCCTATGGGGTTTGGGAACTAGCAGTTGTTCCACCACTTCTTCACGGATTTTGGTCACCCGTACAACAGGTTCCCCCTTTATGGCAAAATGGGGAAATCTTTCCCTCGGCCCTGACTCTTGGGGTACCCCATCCAGGGCCACCACGCTATTGAAAGCCCCTTTCAGGGTTTCATCCTGCAAAACTGGGCCGTCCCAACATGTCCCCGAGATACCCCTAGGTCGGGGACTGTCTCGTCAAGGGGTGACTCGTTCTCACCAAACTCCTACCATGACAGAGAACGGGAAATCGGGAACCACCTCCTGGACAGGGTTTCTCAGGCCTGTCTGTGCTCTCGGGGAATTTCTGCTGTACTGTTATTTTCCCCTATAACCAAAAGAGAGGGCAGTCCCGGCCAATTATCGCCTCGTGCAGTAACCCCTTCCCCGATGCCTACTTGGTGGGGCACTGTACCCCATCAGATTTTAACGTGACTCGGGCCACTGGGGACACTTTGGTAAACCCCAAAGTATGCATGTGACTCCCAAAGTTTTCCCCGGGATCAACACATGGGAATACGGCCGTTTGGAGAGTGACCAAAAATCCCCGAGTCCAGGAGTCCCCCGATAGGGGGGCCATTCACCCTTATTGGACAGAGTGGAAGTCCCTTCTCCATGTCCATCACTGCTGTGTGCAGGCCGTTGCGCAAACAATGACGTACGCCGCCCTATGGAACAGTCCATGGGTTCCGAGCCAAGTGGGCATTGGGCCGCCATGTGCCCGGCAGCGTGGCACTTCCAGCAGAGACAAGTCATAATAAGCCTTTTGAGGCTCGCCGGTGAGAAAGGGGGCTAGGACCTCTGCCCACTGCGGGGGGTAGTCTCTCCCGTTCGGCAACCCCTCAAAGACGGTAAGGAAGGCTTCCACGTCGCTTCTGGGGTCT
This sequence comes from Phyllomedusa bahiana, assembly GCA_025379985.1. Lineage (NCBI taxonomy): Eukaryota > Metazoa > Chordata > Amphibia > Anura > Hylidae > Phyllomedusa > Phyllomedusa bahiana. Next base: position 39,764 of record JAODAL010034252.1, read on the forward strand.
CTTTGAGGGCGTCTCTTTCCCTTTTCCGCGACTGCTGTCCGTCCTCCTGACGGGGTGTAGCCGGGGCCTCCTTCCCCGGATTGCCTCCTCCATGGATGACATCTGCCTGTCAGGAGCTGGTTCGTTTCTTGCTGTGACCGCACGGACCTCAGCAAGGGCTTGTTGCTGTTGGGCGCTCACCTGCACCAGGTGCTTCAGCAGCTCCTCCATTACTCCTGTCTGCCTTAACCCAGGACATGCAGTCTCTTACTCCAGGATGTTGCCCGCATCCGAGACACCAATTGTAGGGATTAGCTCAAAGGGAAGCAGTCCTTTAGTGTGAACACGGCAAAGTTTATTGTAGCACTCCACAAAACATGAAAATTAAACGGCAGGCTTGCTTCAACCAAACAAAAAGACATCCGAAAACACAGTCACTGGTATCAGCACCGTACCGTACTCTGAATCTCTGGGCAAGGCGACCGCATGCAGGTTTCAGTCGTTCCCTCTTTGGAGTGCAAGGCCCCGCTCTGGGTCTCCTGCAAACATTCGCTCCTCTGAGCATTTGACCAAGGTAAGGAACCACACCCCCTCTCACCTGAGCCTGCTGGCCTTTTATAGGGCTGGTAAGCCCAAGACTGGATTTTGGGAGCAGCCCATCCCACCCAACTCTAAAAAAACTGCTCCCAAAAAAGCCCGACCCGGGATCCGGCATTATTGGCCATACACATTACAAAACCTGTGTCAGTGGCCTGCTGCCGCTGACACCAAAACAAATGGGCTTTATTTCACCGATCTTAAGCAGATCGGTGACACATAACGTCCGTCAATAACGGCACCTTGTGGCTTCCTACACACTCTATGACCTCATGCTGCTGCTGCTGTTGCTGGTGCCGTGACATCCACACTGTGTCATTGTGCCACTCTCTGACCTCATGCTGCTGCTGTTGTTGCTGCTGCGGTCACCTCCACACCCTGTCATTGTGCCACTGTCTGACCTCATGCTGCTGCTGCCGTCACCTCCACTCTCTGTCATTGTGCCACTCTGTGGCCTACTACTGTTTAGCCACCTACAGAATGTCATTGTGCCACTGTCTGACCTCATGCTGCTGCTGTATTTACCTCCACTCTCTGTCATTGTGCCACTCTGTGGCCTACTCCAGTTTTTGCCACCTCCAGAATGTCATTGTGCCACTGTCTGACCTCATGCTGCTGCTGTGACTGCTGCCGTGACCTACACACTCTGTCATTGTGCCACTGTCTGACCTCATGCTGCTGCTGTTGCTCCTGCCGTGCCCTCCACACTCTGTCATTGTGCCACTCTGTGGCCTACTCCTTTTTTTGCCACCTCCAGAATGTCATTGTGCCACTGTCTGACCTCATGCTGCTGCTGTAGCTGCTGCCGTGACCTCCACACTCTGTCATTGTGCCACTCTGTGGCCTACTCCTGTTTTTGACACCTCAGAAATGTCATTGTGCCTCTCTCTGACCTCATGCTGCTGCTGTGGCTGCTGCCGTGACCTCCACACTCTGTCATTGTGCCACTGTCTGACCTCATGCTGCTGCTGTGGCTGCTGCCGTGACCTACACACTCTGTCATTGTGCCACTGTCTGACATCATGCTGCTGCTGTGGCTGCTGCCGTGCCCTCCACACTCTGTCATTGTGCCACTCTGTGGCCTACTCCTGTTTTTGCCACCTCCAGAATGTCATTGTGCCACTCTCTGACCTCATGCTGATGTGGCTGCTGCCGTCACCTCCACACTCTGTCACTGATGTTGCCACCTGAGCCCTCAGCTTGTTTTTTTCCAGCTGGCGCGGCCATGACTTTATGAGTCTACATTCCCGCTTCAGTTTTTTTGGTCAGTTTTGCCCTTTTAAGTGCTCAGGGAATTTTATAGTGAAGCCCTTCTAAGAGCGGCGGCAGTCATATGTGTGTCATACTAAAACACAACATTGTATGAAGACCAAACCAAGCTCCCTCTGCATATTTAAGCATGGCACAACGTTCTACAGCACCCTACAGGCTCTCTGCAGCCTGGAAATAGCTGTTTTTTAACGTGATTCGTCCCGAAGTAATTCGGACCGAAACAAAATTTGTCAGAAAATTCGGCGAAGTCGGCGAATCGAATTTTTGAGAAATTCGCCCATCTCTAGCTACAACCATCCCGGGAAAGGAAACCCATACCTGGCTGCAAGGCAGCCATTCTAGCTACCTGTGTCAGTAACCTATTGTTACTGACACCAACAAGTCTCCTTCCCCCACCGAACCCAGACATTCGGTGGCACGTTTGTAGCAGGTATCCTGAATTCCACCTAGTGGCAGAGATTTGCAACTGCATACGGTCACTCTGCCACACACTGAACATGTTGAGCAACAGATTAGAGGTGGAAATAGGAAACAATTTCTCATGCACAGAGAAGCATATTGGATCTGGAAACTTGACACCATGCATCCAGAAGGCATGAACTTTACAGAATGATTTACTTTATATTTATTAAGATATATTATCATGTTGTTGTTTTTTTGTTTTGTTTTTTAATTAAAAAAAAAAAAAAAATTCTTAAAGGATGCTGTTCCGTTGCCAATGTGCTGTTCCGTTGTTTTGCTGACTGCTAACAATGAGAAGCATGCTAAATGTGTTTGTCAATATAGTCGTTCCGACTTATGTCTGTTATATAAGTGGTTATTATTATCAATGTTCTGTTTATCCTATCCTATGCTGGCTACAAATGACAAGGAGTCAAAGCTTTAAAAGAAAGAGTTGGTTTACTCCACAAAGTAACAGAGTAAATTACATAACCTTACTTCAATTTCCTTAAAATGGGAAAATAAATAAGCATTAAAAATAAACTATCTATATAATATAACACAACATCATAACATAAAATACCTACACACAAACTAACATAACATATATACAAACTACATACATGACCTACATACCTACTGACTACCTAACTTGGCCTCGTATATATGTGAACTGAAGCCACATCCACGCCTTCACACATGCCCACGATTACACCCCTTACTCCGATATCTTCCGGCCTTCTTTATGGTTGTTCATTCAATCATCTTCCAGTTATCCAAAATCCATTATTTGTTGCGATATCCTTCAATTCCTGATGATGGTATTGTGGTATTTGTAATGTGTCCTGAAGATCTCATTAGGCCTGAGGCTTTGTCACCATAGTAAACAGTCAATAGCATTCCAGTAAACAGTCAATGGGCCGGAAACAATGGGTATCACCCCAAGCTTATTTATTCTCCGTTGCCTTTACATAATGAACCATAGTTTCTGTTGATCAGCTGGACATAACTGCCATTGAATAAACAATATATTTTGTTGACAAGCTGGATAATTATTATCTGTTCCATCCTGATTACTTCCAAGTAGAACCTATTTAGGACACAACCATCTTCACACACCTGGATACCATACTTAGTTATGATCTGCAGATTATATTGGATATATTTTATGCTCAGATCTCAATATCCATATTGAATCCAACAGTCTGTCCCCTAGTTAGGAACGGGGACTATCGGAACGACACAAGCCTGGCACTGACAGGGACACTTCAGCTGTACGCGACTCCTCTGGGAGTCACATACAGCTGAATCCCGAGTACCTGACAGCGTCCGGGCGCTGCTGTGGCCCGTGCGCTGTCAGTGATCTGTACAGCTGTATGCGACTCTCTGGTCCTCATTGGTGTCCGGGCACTGCCATGGCCCAGGCACCGGCGTGGATTGTTTCGGCCGTATGCGACTCCTCCTGGAGCACATACAGTGGACGACTCTATTGCGGAGCAGAGAGCGAGTGCTCCCTGCTCCACAATAAAACTCCGGAAGGCCGCAGACCTGCGACCTTCCGGAGTCTCTGGCACAGGCAGCACGCAATGTCATCACGCTGCCTGCGCGACCTATGACATCACCAGCCTGTGCCAGAAGACGAAGCCCGAGGTAAGCCTTGGAGCAGCTGGGGAATTATGTGAGTATTTTTTTTTTAAGAAGCTCTGTCTGAACCTGCCTATGATGGGACCTATACCTGCCTATTATTGCCTCTGCCTGCCTATAAGGGGACCTATACCTGCCTATTGCCTACACCTGCCTATTATTGACTATACCTGCCTATAGCCTATACCTGCCTATTATTGACTATACCTGCCTATAAGGGGACCTATACCTGCCTATTATTGCCTATAAATGCCTCTACCTGCCTATTATTGCCCATATCTGCCTATTATTGACTATACCTGCCTATGAGGGGACATATACCTGCCTATACCTGCTATGGGGAACATGTACTTGCCTATACCTGCTATAGGGAGCATGTACCTGCCTATACCTGCTATGGGGGACATGTATCTGCCTATACCTGCTATGGGGACATATACCTGCCTATGAGGGGACATATACCTGCCTATAATTACACACCATACACACCATACATATACACCATACATGTACTCCATACATGTACTAAATATATTTGTTCCGACTTACATACAAATTCAACTTAAGAATGAACCTACAGTTCCTAACCCGTATGTAACCCGGGCACTGCCTGTATGCATATTCATTGTTTAGGATGTGAGCTACATGTGTGGATAATATATACAGTGCCTTGCAAAAGTATTCGGCCCCCTTGAACTTTTCAACCTTTTGCCACATTTCAGGCTTCAAACATAAAGATATAAAATTTTAATTTTTTTTGTGGAGAATCAACAACAAGTGGGATACATTGTAAATGGAACGAAA
>JAODAL010034253.1:0-44500 GCA_025379985.1 Phyllomedusa bahiana
AACTGCCCACAGAGCACCCAGTAAGAGTTAAAGGTCACCAATTTACAGCCACAAAGCCTCCAGTAGCCTTAGAGCTCTGAGTAACAGCATCCGAATCCCTAGTAGCAGGCACAGAGCCCCCAGTAAAGACACCAGTAACCGTCACATACACCAACAATTACAGGACCACCAGTTACAGCAACAGCAAATGCAAAAGTCACAGAGCTCCCAATAGCAGCCATAAAGTCCCTATTAATGCCCATCCAGTCAACGGTAATGGCTTCAAAGTCTCCAGTAACAGCCAGAATTCCAAATATCTGTCACAGAGCTCCAAGTAGCAATCAGAGCGCTCCCAGTAACAACCACTCGCTATACAGCGAGCTCCCAGTAACAGCTACAGAGCTCCCAGTAACAGCAGCAGTGTTCCCAATAACAACCACAAAGCTCCCAGCAACTGCTACAGATCTCCCAGTAGCAACCACAGAGCTCCAAATAACAAACACACAACCCCAGAAACAGCTACAGAGCTTCTGCTTATATTCTCTACTCACAGAACTCCAGTAGAACAAAAATTCCCCGTAACAAGCTTCCTAATAAAGTCAGTAGTTACAGAGCCCGAGGGAGCAACCACAAAAGATCCCAGAACAACACAGAAGCTCCAGTAACAGTACAAGCTACCAATTTACAAATCTCCTAGTCCAGAACTCTTGTAACAAACATAGGTCCCATTAACAGCTACAGTGCTCCTAATAATCTCAAGTTACAGAGCTCCCATTAGTAACCCCGATCCCTAAAAAACATAGGCCCAATATAAAACCATATTTTTTGAGTTCCAACAACAGCTATAGTGCTCCCAATATCAATTTAGTTACAGAGCTTCCAGTAGCAACTACAGAGTTCCCAATATCAATTTAGTTATAGAGTTCCCAGTAACAGCCACAGATCTCCCAGTAACAGCCACAGATCTCCCAGTAACAGCCACAGATCTCCCAGTAACAGCCACAGATCTCCCAGTAAAAAGCCCCAGATCTCCCATTTCAGCCCCGATCTTCAGTTAAAATGCCAACAGGGTTTTCCCAGTAACAGCCACAGATCTCCCAGTAACAGCCACAGATCTCCCAGTAACAGCCAAAAGAAAACTCCCAGTAACAACCACAGATCTCCCAGTAACAACCACAGATCTCCCAGTAACAACCACAGATCTCCCAGTAACAACCACAGAGGTCCCAGTAACAGCCTCAGATCTCCCAGTAACAAACACAGCTCTCCCAGTAACAGCCTCTGAGAACCCAATTCTTTTATTACTTGCATTATCTTCTTCACACGGACCATACTGAGCCCATCTCATACATCAATGGCAATGGTGTATGACATTGGTTGTTGGGAGCCACCAAAGAAAATTATACTTGGACCCGCCCTCCATCTTTACAGAACATGTGCATGTCACCTTGTAAGTGGGATATCTGGTGACTGGTTCTAAAGTCAGGTCCAAATAATGTTGTCTTCTGCTAGGATTTTGGAACCTTGATACATTAGAGGTAAAATATTATATCAGAGTTTGGACCCGCCCGAAGCATCGTCCCGTACCCTGGTGGGCTAGTTTGACCCCGATGGCTTATTATAGAGCCTGGAGCATTGGTCGTGGGTGACAGTGCAGTAGTTAATAGCGGCCTATATGATATCTGTCATAATGTGTCCAGTGGTTCTAGCACATAGGACGGTTTCTCCCCAGAAGGAGGAAGGTTCAGTGGTCACTTATCTGCTTTGATATCTTGCAAATACATTTTGCACATTCAGCGTCTCATAGGACGGCATAGAGAAAGTGACTTGATCCACACAGAAGACGTTGTGTATTTCCATGGCTCATGTGATTGAATGGAAGGTAATAAATTATAAATAAAGCTGTAGTAGGTGTATAACCTACATTACCAATGGGGTGGGAGATGTGCCGGCGTGCTTCTTTAAGGAAGTGACTCCAATAAACAGACAGATACTATGGGATTGCTATTTAGGTAATTTCCTCTTACAACATGATATTTGTAACAGGAAAAAACTGCAAATCCCATAAAGCAGATATCTGGGTAGGGGCTTCCCAGAAAGATATGGATATGTCCGGTTATACAGTTAACTAATCAAGAGAAAAACCACAAAATAATGTATAAGCCCTAGGACTAGGTAAAACATAACTTTAATGATACAACTATTAAAAGGAGCATACAAAATTCCCTAACAAACAAAACCCTGCAAATACCCCTATACAATCTACGGCTACCTATCCAAAAGATTGAGGAAACTGCCCTAATAAGGGCTCCCCCAAACCGGAACCTAAACTAAGAAAGCCCTAGAATGCCCTAACAAAAGATATGTACTAGATAGATGGGCAAATAGGGATTATAGAATAGAAAAGAATATGACCCAAAAGATTGGGATAACCGCCCTAATAAAGGCGCCCCCAAACAGGAACCTAAACTAAGAAAGCCCTAGAATGCCCTAACAAAAGATATGTACTAGATAGACGGGCAAATAGGGATTATAGAATAGAAAAGAATATGACACAAAACAAAAAAAGACTTAATAAGTATCACAAAATATACAAAATTCCAATATCAAAAATACACTGAGTATGCAGATATTCAGTATGAAATATACCTGCAAGATGAATACCCTAATATACACATATGGCCATTCAAAATTCAGGACGTTCCTATAGGGTATGCATATATACTATTAAAATATACCTATAACAGAGAGCATGAACTACTATGTATTCCCCAAATGGGAGAAAGTGTACAATCTGGAAAGGCTGAAGGAGCCTTAATCCAGGAGTCTCTTTATCCCCCGGTGGCTGTTGTCTCTGGGAAGAGACACTGCTCCCAATTACCAGCACTGTAAAGCTGAGAAATGTCCATGGGGGTAACACTGTGGAAGGATAAGCAGTTTGTTCCTGTGTAGGAGGGAGCCTCATGTGTGCACTGCTCCCAGGCATATGAATGTTTAATAGGGTGATTTAACGCAGTTTGGGGCGCACATAGTTACACCGGCGTATCCTGATTTATATACTGACTGCTTGATAAAACAATAAGGTTAATACCACAAATCAATATGATGCAGGAGAGCTGAGCGGTAATTGATAGCGCCGATCCTATAGTCCTAGCCAACTCCTCCAGACTCCTAAATGGCAAATGAGTACATAAAGTATACGAGGTAGTCACCCTGGTCATTCAGGTGCCTGGAAAAGCTGGGAGACTGCGATTTTAATAGACAAAGCTGGACACTCAGGGGCATAACTAGACTTTAGTAAGTTCTGTAGAAAAGACGGAAACTGGTCCTCTATCACTGATTCATCATAGGATGGATAGTAACTACATATAGCGGATCCAAATACCAGATCCATATAATAGATCTACTGTATATAGCAGGTCCAAATACCATATCTGAACCACAGATTCATATCATATTCAAATACTAGATCCATATAACAGATCCATGTCATAGATCTATATAGCCGATTCAAACTACAGATCCATATAATAGATCTATATAAAAGACATATAGCAGATCCATATCATAGATCTACAGTGAAGGAAGTAATTATTGGATCCCTTGCTGATTGTGTAAGTTTGTCCACTTACAGACATGAACAGTCTATTATTTTAAGGGTAGGTGAATTTTAACATTGAGATAGAATATCCAAAATAAAATCCAGAAAATCATATTGTATAAATCATATACATTTATTTGTATTTTGCTGAGATAAATAAGTATTTGATCCCTCTGGCAAACAAGTCTTAATACTTGGTGATAAAACCCTTGTTGGCAAGCACAGCAGTCAGACGTTTTTTGTAGTTGATGAGGTTTGTGCACATGTCAGGAGGAATTTTGATCCACTCCTCTTTGCAGATCATCTCTAAATCATTGAGATTTTGAGGTTGTCGCTTGGCAACTCAGAGTTTCAGCTCCCTCCATAAGTTTTCTATGGGATTAAGCTCTGGAAAGTGGCAAGGACCTTAATGTGCTTCTTTTTGAGCCACTCCTTTGTTGCCTTGGCTGTATGTTTTGGGTCATTGTCTTACTGGAAGACCTAGCCACAACCCATTTTTTAATGTCCTGGCGGAGGGAAGGAGGTTGTCACTCAGGTTTTTTCGGTGCATGGCTCCATCCATTCTCCCATTGATGTGGTGAAGTAGTCCTGTGCCCTTAGCAGAGAAACACCCCCAAAACCATAATGTTTTTCCCCCTCATGCTGACAGTGGTTTTCTTGGGTCATAGGCAGCATTTCTCTTCCTCCAAACACGGCGAGTTGAGTTAATGTCAAAGAGCACAATTTTTGTCTCATCTGACCACAGCACCTTCTCCCAATCACACACAGAATCATCCAGGTGTTCATTGGCAAACTTCAGACGGGCCTGCACATGCGCCTTCTTGGGGGACCGTGCGGGCCCTGCAGGATTTGAGACCATTATGGCGCAATGTGTTACCAATGGTTTTCTTGGCGACTGTGGTCCCAGCTGCCTTGAGATCATTGACAAGTTTCCCCCGTGTGGTTTTAGGCTGATCTCTCATGTTCCTCATGATCAAGGAGACCCCACGAGGTGAGATGTTGTAGAGGTTACAGTCTGACTGATTAATTGAGTCTGTGGACAGGAGTCTTTTATAAAGGTGACTATGTAAGACAGTTGTCTTTAATGCAGGTAATGAGTTGATTAGGAGCGTCTAACTGGTCTGTAGGAGCCATAACTCTTAATGGCTGGTAGGGGATCAAATACTTATTTCTCTCAGCAAAATGCGAATACATTTATACAATGTGATTTTCTGCATTTTATTTTGAATATTCTATCTCTCAATGTTAAAATTAACCTATCCTTAAAATTATAGACTGTTTATGCCTTTGTCAGTGGGCAAAACTTATACAATCAGCAAGGGATCAAATAATTATTTCCTTCACTGTATATAGCAGATCCAAACAGATCCAAATAATAGATCCATATCATAGATCAAAGGACCAGATCCATACAGCAGATACACATCATAGACCCATGTAGCTGAGCGATATGATATGCACCTGTATAGCATATCTAATTCACAATATTACAGATCTGTATAAAGCAGATACACTTGGCAGATCCTTATTCTGGATCTATATAGCAGATCCATATCTATAGCACAGATCCTGATACGGTAGCACATCTATATAGCAGATCCATATAGCATATCATGAATCCATGTAAAGCAGATACATATAACAGATTCATATACGGTACCAAATCCATGTAGCGGATCCAGATCACAGATCTCTATTTAGTAGATCCATGTAGCAGATCTTAGACATTGTTTCAACCATGTTAGCACTGTCTAGTCTCACTTTACACCTTCCATTAGTTACTTTGTGCCAAAATTGTGTCACATTTTATTAGCATGCCCGAAGCCACGCTCCTTTCCACAGCCACATCCCTTTTATTGAGGCCACGCCCTTTTGTCTAGAAACGGTCTAAAACTATAAATATGTGATGAAGCACCATTATTTTTGGCACAATAGACTAAGTCAATGTGTCTCACTGGGTCCGTGGCTGTCACCCTCCCCCCCCCCCGGCCAGGTGGAATAAGAGAAAACACAAAGAAAAATGTATTTATTTTTTGACGTGGAAGGAGGAGGGAGGGTTAAAGGGAATCTGTCGGCAATTTTTTTTTTACTTATTAAATCAAGCCCCTGATCCATATTCTTTTCCTCTCAGTCTTTTTTTATTTCTGATTGTGATTTCTCTATTCGGCCATCTATATATGATTGTGGGGAAGACATTCTTGCTTGCACGGCTTTAACAGCAGTCAGAGAGATACTTTACAGCAGCTTCATGCCCATATGATTCCTAAGACAGATTCTGTCCCATAGACTTGTATAGGAGAGTTTTCACTGTGAAGGGAGGGGAGAGGGGGAGCTGTGACATCTCCTCTTGTGACTGGTGGCTCCTGTGTTATCTGTACACAATGGTGTCTCCTTCACTGTGACCCTGCTTCTACTGATAATGAGCACACTGCTGAAAAGCTCTCTAAACAGAACAGGAAGTGTCAGATTATTATTAAGCCTAGTGGCCAAAGTGAAAACTGCAGGACTTAAGAATTATTAAAAAAATACTGAAAGGGATATGGAAAATTAAAAAAAAAAACAAAAAAAACCAAAAAAATGTGTTTAACATAAAAATGTGAGTTAAACAATAAGTCATTTTTTTGATGACCCATTCCCTTTAAATAGTCCAATAATAAGTTATCAGTGATAGACAGCCTTCCTTGTATCAGTGTGCACACAGAGAAACTGTAGCTGTCAATCACTGATAAGACCTTAACTCAGAATAAGCAGGGATTAAAATGGATAAAATACAAGTTCTACTGATTCTTTTCCTGCAAAATTATCAACTTGCTCAGCTCCTAGTGCTCTGTAACATGCTGCCTGCAGATCAGATAGCATGGTCGGTGTGACAGGTTCCCTTTAAGAAGTTCGCTGTGTGGTATAACTGACATGTTATCTCTAGTCTGTGGTTCACTACGATTCCACTGATACCAAATTCATAGAGTGTTCGTTCTGTTTTAGTCCTTAAAATAATATACACTTTTTTTTCTTAGTTTGCTTTCCATCTCCATTTTATGAGGCCAATAACAGTTTTATATTTCCATCTATAAACCTGTGTGAGGGCTTGTTTTTTTTTGCACTGAAGTGCTATTTTTTTGGTACCATGAACATTTTTAATTTACTACCAATTTCTTTGGGAAGAGAAAGTGACCAAAAACGCTCAGCATAAACAATGGGGAAAATAAGTATTTGATACGCTGGCGATTCTGCAAGTTTTCCCACCTACAAGGAATGGAGAGGTCTTTATTTTTTATCGTAGGTGAACTTTAACTGTGAGAGACAGAATCTAAAAATAAATCCAGAAAACATTTAATGATTTTTAAATAATTTGCATTTTATTGCATGAAATAAGTATTTGATCACCGACCAACCAGCAAGAATTCTGGCTTTCGCAGACCTGTTAGTTTTTCTTTAAGAAGCCTACTCTGAACTCCTACCTGTATCACCTGTTTCAAAAGACACCTGTCCACACAAGCAATCACACTCCAACCTCTCCACCATGGCCAAGACCAAAGAGCTGTCTAAGGACACAGGAAAAAAAGTGAAGACATGCATAAGGCTGGGATGGGCTACAGGACAATAGGCAGCAGCTTGGTGAGAAAGTAACAACTGCCGTCGCAATTATTAGAAAATGGAAGAAATACAAGATGACTGTCAATCTTCCTCATTCTGGGGCTTCATGCAAGATCTCGCCTTGTGGGGTAAGGATGAATCTGAGAAAGGTCAGGAATCAACCCAGAACTACAGGAGGACTGGTAAAATGGCCTGAATAGAGCTGGGACCACAGTCTCACAGATTACCGTTAGTAACACACTACGTCATCATGGATTAAAATCCTGCAGAGCAAGCAAGGTCCACCTGCTAACGCCAGCACATGTCTTTTGAAGTTCGCCAATGACCATCTGGATGATCCAGAGGAGGCGGGAGAAGGTCATGTGGTCAGATGAGATCAAAATAGAACTTTTTGGGATCAACTCCACTTGCCTTGTTTGGAGGAAGAAGGGCGAGTCCAACCCCAAGAACCGTGAAGCATGGGGGTGGAAACATAATAGTTTGGGAGTGCTTTACTGAGAAAGGGTCAGGATGACTGTACCGTATTGAAGGGACGATGGATGGGGCCATGCATCGCAAGATTTGGCCAAAAACCTCATTCCTTGGTAAACGTATTTGTAGCAGCCAGTGTCCGACAACAGCTGCCAAGATAAATAGGATCATGGGGTGTAGTAAAAGGGGCATAGATGCACATGATGGGAACATTATCTCCCATTGTACAAGTCACTGGTCAGACCACACATGGAATATTGTGTACAGTTTTGGGCACCAGTGCACAGGAAAGACATTGTGGAGCTTGAACAGGTACAAAGTGCGCAACGAAAATAATAAAAGGACTGGGTGGACTACAGTACCCAGAAAGATTAGCAAGATTAGGGTTATTTAGTTTAGAGAAAAGACGGCTTCAAAGGACATAATAAATATGTATAAATAGATCAGGGGTCAATACAGAAATACCCAGGACTGTATTTAGACATTGCGGGCGTCCTCTACGTCTTGAGGAAAGAAGGTTTCTATATAGACATAGAAAGGGATTCTTTACTGTAAGAACAGTGACTGTGGAACTCTCTGCAAGAGGAACTTGTCATGGTGAATTCACTAACAGAATTCAAAAAGGGTCTGGATACATTTCTAGATGTAATAATATAACAAGTTATAGTGACCAGGATTCTAGAGAAGGGTCTGGATACATTTCTAGATGTAATAATATAACAAGTTATAGTGACCAGGATTCTGGAGAAGGGTCTGGATACATTTCTAGATGTAATAATATAACAGATTATAGTGACCAGGATTCTGGAGAAGGGTCTGAATACATTTCCAGATGTAATAATATAACAAGTTATAGTGACCAGGATTCTAGAGAAGGGTCTGGATACATTTCTAGATGTAATAATATAACGAGTTGAAGATTGGACACTGATCCAATGATCTATTCTGATTGCCAGATTGAAGTCGGTAATGAATTTTTTCCCCTAAAATGAGGACAATTGGCTTCTACCTCATGGGGGTGGGGGGGGGTTGCCTTCCTCTGGATAAACCCTATAGCACAATAGGCTGAACTGGATGGATGTTATCCCTCATACACTGTGCTGTAATACATTGACATTGCAGAATACTGCACAAATGCGGCACTTCTATAACAACTATACTCAGTAATGTAATAGGAGAAGTAAGATGGAAATCCTGGCGGCCCAGCTGCCATCACCACTGGTCGGTTCCTCTCAAATACATTGCTTTGGGCAGATCAGGAGGCGCGCTGATGATGGATTCACAAAAGCCGTTACATATCTTTTTCCATTTGGAAGTGAAGGCTCTGAATGGTGATGTCAAGGAAAGACACTTCTGACTTTTAGGACCAGAAATTCAACAGAAGACCCTGTGAGAGCAGTGGCACAGGCAGCGCTGAAATGGAGGTGAGCAGGGAGGTAACGGTCTTTTATTTTCTAACAACAACCGCAATGGTGAATAAAGTTTTAACCTGCACAACCCCTTTCACTGTTCAACTACAACATCTTTATTGTCCTAGGAACCCTCCTTACTAGAGGGCTTCAGTATAGCTGGAGTTATCACTGACAAAGTTCTTGGGCCTGCTGGTTTCTCAGTAGGATTTTTTTTAAGGAGTTTACTCCATATTTGACGTACATAACAATACTGTATACAGTCCACTCTTTAGCTCCCCCTCATGGTGCTTGCAGGCAGCAAAAATTTTACAATTTATTTAGATCAGTGCAAAAGATTTGGAGCTCTGTATCCAAAGATTGCAGATTTTTACATATTTTTTCCAATAGTTGTAATGATATTGTAGGCAGAAACAAGATGGCATAAGAGGTAATCTGTAGCGCTGACAAAGCTGCCAATATCTTAGGCAATTCTATCTGCCCCTCCACACTAATCTGACTAGCGAACGAGACAAGGAGTAAAAAATGCCCAGAAGCTTGCTTGCTATATGCTTTCAGTATACTGGGTATGGAGGGGGGGGGGGGGGCTCATTGTGTAGCATTAATTGAGGTCTCTTTTTTTTTTGTAAAAGTGACTACCTGTAAGATCTGGAATTGGGTTTGGATAATAGCAGTGAATGCAAATGAACATCCCATGAAGATCCAGATGCTGCGTCGATGATGGTACGAGGCATGAGGTGGGGTGCCGTGCTCTGTGTGCCGCCATGTACTGCATTGGAGAACTCGCTGTCTCTACAGCTGTCACATTCTGTTATATGGTCTCCGTCCTCCTGTGCCAGCAGCAATCGAGTGACAGCAGGATTCAGCCCTGGTAATTTTCATCCAAAGTTTCCATCCTTCAGACTACGCATCTTCAGCATAGATAGAGCTCCAGGAATCCATGCTGTTAGGCAATTTAGTATCATTGCAGCACTGAATATCCACGGCTAATGGGAACAAACTCTTCTAAGTCATTTTGAAGAAAAAATATAGATATGGAAGTGACTCACATTTTCTATAATTTTGCATGAGCTATTATGGTACCACCGCACAGCCAAAAGTGCAGACCGCTCCTAAGCCATTACGGTTCTATACAGATATTCACTTAGGTCTTATTCTGCTCTCATTATTAAAGGGCTATCACCTATTTAAATCAGTATTCCTATTGCTTTCTACATGTAGGTAAATAAAGATTATTACCAGATACATTCCTGTTCTGATTTTGCTTCCCTTCAGAGTTTGAGCAGTTCCCATCTCCTGCTTGTGTACACAAGCTTTCCTAGGTTACCGGCCACCTCTCTTTGCTCTAGCAGTGGCCGGGTGACATCACTCACTGACAAACTTTAACCCTTAAAGAGAACCTATACCAACTATACGTTGTATTTGGCATATATTGCTTTTAATCTATATAGGGAGGAAGGGATGCCTCCATTTTGGTTTTTTGCACCACGCCCACTTTCCCAGGCTGTTATATCAGTGCAGCTTGCAAGGTTGGTGTTTTTTAATTTTTTTTTCTATCTGGATAATGGAGGTCAGTTGAACCAATGAGAAGTCTGTATTTGGCTCTATTGAGAGGTAAAGATAGTGTAGGACCACCCACCTTGAGATCCCGTTGTAAGCCGGGGGTGCTTAAAACATTTTGATAAAAAACGTGTGAACTAAGAATCTCAAAGTTTTTTTCATGTATGATAGATAGCATAAATGCTTCTTTAGAGACTTCCATGTATTGTATAGCCCTTAAAGAGAACCTGTCACATAATTTTTGACAGCACAAACTAGTGTCAGACCTGCTGTTTCCAGTGCTGTGTCCCTTATTCTGTAAGATGCTGGAGTTTTAGAGTATCTAATGCTCAAATCAGCCGTATTCAGCCACAAAAAAGTCGTATAAAGAGCAATTTTTTTCAAACCCCGCCCACCTGATTCTAGCCCCGCCTATCTCAACTGATAAATCTAATACTTTGAATAGGTAGAAACATGTGAACTATAAGTGGGCGTGGCTAGCCATGGATGGGCGGGGCTAACACCTGCTCATGAATAAGATTTGAGCATTAAATGCTCTAAAACTCCAGCATCTTACAGAATAAGGTACACAGTGCTGGAAACAGCATGTGACAGGTTCCCTTTAAGAGCTCTTTTGTCTTGTGTTCTGCTATTACAACCCCTTCATCAACAAGGTCCCTCTAGCAGACTCAGCTAGGAATAGCATGGCTGAAATGTCAGAGGTTGCTGTGAAACCACCCACAGCCTGAACAGGAAGCGGGAGCATGAAGCTAGCTGTGAAGAGCACACTCCCCCCTTTAAAGGTGATGTCATCTTAGTCAACCTTAAACAGGTATGAATGGGTTCTTACCACGTATCTGTCCCATTGCAGATATCTTGAAAGAAGTATCCCAAATGGATCCATTTGGAACAGCATGGCAAACAGTCACTATTGGAAAAAGTTTGCTTTGTTTCGGAAATAGACAAAAAAGTGCGGTCCATCACATTTTTTCTCTGGCACCAACAGCGTATACGTTTGGGAAACAGAGCACTCATAGTCCAGCAGTGCCTAAATTTACCCCATTGTTCCCTTGGAATCCATCATGGGATCCGTTGACAATGACATACTTTTTTCAGGTAGCCAAACAAGGAACCCAAAATATAGGTCCTGAATGGGATTGAAGCCTAGTGTGAACCTAACTTAATACAGGCATTCCCCGACTTACACCCATCCCCTAGTTACAAACGGAGACTTATGGGGCGTGCTGGCACTTGTAGTTCCATGTTCCACAGCAGATAATAGCTGTGGAATGACAAGTTCCAGCATGCCACAGCAGCACATGAGGTGAAAATGAAGTGAAATATTCTTAACAGGGGCACAGACAGCAAAACAAAAAGTAAAAACCCTTCCCTGCACTTTCCAAAACTAAAATAAAAACCTTTTGTGCTGGAGTTACATATAATATAAAATCTACCTGTTCTGACCTACATACAAATTCAGCTTAAGAACAAACCTCCAGTCCCTATCCTGTTCGTAACACAGGGACTGCCTGTAGTAGAGTGTCCCCTATTGAAACCCTGCTCTATGGTATATAACGGAGAAAGGATAGTCTCTTTCTCTCAAGTGTTTGCATTGCAGACATCTTTGATTTTATTGGAAACATTGCACTGCTCCATATGTGAACCATGGGGGATTGGTGGAAGTAGATGGTAGTCATTTCTATTGGTCTACGTTGCAGGTTCTCGCAAAAAATGGGGACTGAAAGAGGCACGGTGATGGGAAGAATTTTTATGGAGCCTTGACGCAGAGTCACCTCTGCATCCCTTTAAAACTGAAAATCAGTAATCCTAGCAATAGGCCATCATTTTGGACCTCTAAATGGGACACCCAGGTTTTCATCAGGGAGGAGGTCTAATTTTTTTCTATAAGCTTCCATGGACAGCCTGCAGTCAACAGAGGAGTAGCAGTTCAAATAAATTAATTGATCCTATGTGCAGAGTCAGAGTTCTTTCACTGGAACAAAAATTGGAGTGTTTCTCCAAGGTCAATCTCAAGGTTGATCTTTGAGAGTTACATAGTAGAACCTATACAGTAGATTACTCCCTGTTCATATGTCACAACTCATTGCAAACAGTGTTGTTTTAGATTCGGGTCAGCCCAAATTGACCCAAATTTTGCCAGAATTTGTCAGCATACCTAACAACTAGTGTTGAGCGACTATTATCGACAAAGTTGAAATCGGCAAGGTTTTTATGGTGATCGAAATTTTTAGATAATGCGAAAATTAAGGCTAAAATCTGTGCATCATCTATTAAGATCGCGCCATTTTGGGCCCGTTCCTGTTAATTTTGGCGGGCCAGCTTACAGAATAGAGCAGGGTGAGATGCGTTTTGCGACGTCATGACGGGACGTGTATGGTTCGATTGGCTGGAAAATCACATGACCTCGTTTTACATTTGAACACGTTTCCTGTTTCAGCCTCAGTGTCTCTCAGCGTTCATAGGGATAGACCTGCGTTCTGCCTGTGGCCAAACAGCTCAGCGAAATTATTCTATTTTGCACAGAGAAACCTCTACTGTAGCTGTGATCCTTACAATTTTTTAGATTAGAGTATGGAAGATTTTATGTAGTTAGGTAGAGAATTTTAAAGGAGCATCTACCGCTGTAAAGTCACGCGGGGGGAGCAGGGGGGCCCCCACGGGCGAACACAGACAAGCTCTATAAAGAATACTGGATAAAGGTCACCAAGACTTAGTATAGACATTGCAATAGCTTTATTAACAGTTTTCTATTGAAATATTTCCTGGATATTGGGCAGCCTGAACTTATATTAGGATACACATTTCTAGTAACGCAGTCTCTGTGTTAGGTGCAAAAAATCCACTTTTATTATCAGTATACATTTCAGATAGGTGTTCATTTTCAAATTTTACCCATTCCACCTTTGTTTTATAAAATCCAAACCCTTTCAGTTAAATCTGAAAACAGCAATTTTATAAATCACCACAGGTGAATTGAAAGGTGCAAAAAATACCGTTTATTATATCAAAACATAACAGTTACGTGTTTTTTGCACTATTTCCCCGGTCCAGATTTGCTGATAGAGGTATCTTGCAGTTAAATTTGAATCCAGCAATTTTTGTTTGATTGGGGGTTTTTTTGAGAATAGCTGTGATTTGCCGTTTTTTTAAAAAGAGACTTTCCAAAATTTTTCCATACCTTTTCTAAAATTTTTATATTTCTGAACATGGAGCGAATGCAGGTGGTAAGCGGAAAAAGAGGGGGGTGGACATGGAGTAGGGGTACGGAGAAAGGGCCCCTTCTGCTGGCAAAACCCTTTGCCAGGGATGCTTTTGCGGGGGCCCGTCAGGCCTGTCATGCTGGGTCGGCCCCTGTAATCAAAGAACAAACTGTCGCCAATCTGCCCTTCAGTGGTTTATGAAACCCTGCTCTAGCGTTTTACCCTCCTCGTCCTCCAGTCCGGCCCACAAATTGATCAGAATCACAGCTCCCAACATGAAGCAGCCCAAAATGAAAAATCGTGACCCACCCGTGGAAAATCCATTTTTTTGAAGATCTTTGATGCAAATGCGGTTGGGGCAGAAGCATTTTAAAAAGATCAAGAGGAAAAATTTTAGTCTCTTGACCCCATTCTGATGCCATCAGGGGAGGGAAGGAACCCGGTCAATCGAAAAACCCCGGGCGGTTTGGCAACGCCTTGCAGCCCCTTTGCTTGTAGCCGCAGCTTTGGGTGCAGAAAATCAGGGCGACCAAATCCCCTGTGTTGATGATGGTGATAGGGCATTGCGGATCCATCGGGTCTTTTCCCAGAAATTTGCTTCGAGCGCTTCACATGGCGAGGGGAAACGATGGGGAGTGTCAATCGGGGGCCCCCCAAAAAGGGAGGAGGGCGGGTCGCAGAAGCCGCTGATTTAAAATTCGCCGCCACGGTTCAGCGCAAACCCCGCTCCCGCTTTTTTCCCCTCAAAAAGGGGCCCAGGACCTCCAAGCCTGGGCCTTTTTTGGAACCCTCTGATTCACCAGCGTGTCTAGCCGCCTTTGCCGAACCCGCATAAGTAGGGGGCAAAAACCCTTTAAAGGGGTTTAACCCCACCCCAACTGTTAGTCACATGCAAAAAAAAAACATGAGTTGAAAGGGGGCAAAATTGGAAAAAAAAGGCCAGCCCGACGCCAGGCCCCCAACCATGTCCCCACCCTCTGTCCCCCCTCCTCCCCCTCGCCCCCCCCCAAAGCGTTCCCAGCTCACAGCTCTCGGTTTTGATAGGGATCAGCCTCCGCTTAGCCTCCACCGTCCCCCGAGTACCCCCAGCCCCAACCAGAGACCCATCCCCCCCCCTTTCCTTCCCCAGTTTGAGCCCTGACCCCGTACAGGGCCGTTTCAGCCGCCTTCTGTTTCAGGTTTGGGAGCAGAAGAAAATCACTTAAACCCAAAAAACCCCAAAGCCAAAAACTGAATGTCGGCATTGCCATGTTTTGGCCCTTTGGAAATGTTGCCTTTCCGTCTGGTGGACACGTTTGGGTTCCCCACTCATGGCCCCCCCTCCCCCCAATCCAGATGCGAGCAGGCATTTTTTTGCCAGAAAAGCCGTCCCTGCCCGGGGCCAGCCAGTGTCATCAAAAATTTCAAGCGCATTGTTGCTTCTGTGGCCGGAAAAGTCCATTGCCACCGACACAGGATAGTAAGCACGGCCAAGGCGCTATATCTTTGGACAGCCACGGGGTTGATCTGGGGGGATGCCCGGGGGGGTGACGGTCTAAGGGGCTCGGGCACCTCTTCAAAACCGCAAGGGATGGTGCGGGGCCTTTCCCCAAAGGGCCCCGGGTGGCATAAGTCCCCAAGAACCAGGCCGGTTAAAATTTAATCGTTTGGGGGCCCGCCCCCCACAGGTTAGGAGTTGGCCGGTCCCGAAACGGCCGAGCGCGGGGCTGGGTGCCAAGAACCTTGTGCGGCAAGGTGGTGTGCGATAACGGCCGAAATCTGCTGGCCGCCCTTAAGATCAGTAGGCTGGAGCACTTCCCTTCCTGGCAATGTCTTTTAACCTTGTCGTCCGAAATTTTTAAAGAGCTACCCCGGGGTTTGGGCTGCCTGCGAAAAGTCGAGGTCTGAGTTGCACTTCGCCGTTCGCACCCTCTTCGTCCCGCCCTTGGGTGCGTTGCAGCGCAGTCGGGGCCCCCCCGTCAACCGTTTTTTTTGTTGTCGGGCAACACGCGGGAAATTTCCCCCCCACATGCTCCAGCGTTTGTGGCAGCACGCAATCCATTACCCGAGAATGACACGGCCCAAAGCAGCGGGGCGGACCTCGGGGGGTTGAGCCCCCGATTTGGGGCAGGGAAAGAGCTCTGCACCCCTTGCCCGTTTTTTAAGACCACCAAAAAGGTCAGTGCGGACAATGCCCTTTTCCATGAGCATGTGGGATCTTAGTTCTGGAACATCGTTGGACACCTTTTAAAATCGGCCCCCCCCCCGCGACGAGGGGAGCGGGAAAAGATGGGACACGGAGCCTTTCCCCGTCAAAACCCAAGGCCCGACATTTTTACAAATTTCAGGTCTTCTTTTGGGAGTGGCGGGGTCCAGAGCTGTGAAAAAGGGGGGATCACTCTCAGGTGACATTTCAGGCAAAATAGGGCTGTGTTGAAACTGTGCCGGAGGCAGCGGAGGGGAAGGAGGAGGGGGTATTCCTAGACATGATGTTAGAGCCCCGCCTTGGAAAGAGGTTGGCGCGAATTTTTTGGGTCAGCTGCTTTGAAATGCAGCAAAAATCAGGTCCTTTTTAAAAAATTTAAAAAATTTTGTGGTACAAGCAGGGATAGTTTAGGCTTGACTTTTTTTTTTTGTGGCTTTTTAACCAAGTGTGTTGCCAAGATGTAGGACGACCCTTTGATGTTGGGATTTTAATTCAGTTTTCCAGCCCCTGTTTGGGGGTAAAAGGGGTGTTGTTGCTTCCATAACTTTTAAAGGGCTGGAGATGATCGGACTATCGAAAAAACCCCTTTTTCGATGGTGGCCCCACTATGCATCGCCCATGTCGTAGCAAATAATCGTCAAACTATAACAACCAGATTACCTGGCAAACAAGGTGTGTTATTCATACCAGAACCTTATGATCCATTTACTGCCAGTTTGACCACAGTGAGAAGTCCAGTAGGATACATGCCCTCATCTAAGATGACTAATACTAAGACTATTTTGCAGCATCAGTTGGATAACTATCATCGGAATTATCGTTATTTCTAAATTCCCCTGATGAACCTTTCATTTATGAGGGGGAAAAAGTCGGGACAAGTGGACCATGTCGGGAAAAATATTAAAGGGCGAAAATGGATTGTCATTCCCCTTTTACATTTTTAAAAATTTCCATTTTCCCGGTTGGGTGGTATAGGTTAAGACTAGAGGAATAGGAGTTGTGTGGCATCTAAAGACATATGATTTGCAGGATTTTGGTAGGTCTACTCCCCTGTTCCTTGTTTGGGGAATTTTTTTCTTGTATGGGATAAGGAGGGATTGGGGAAGTGTGATAATAGGGGGGAGCCCCAGAGGGGGGGCCCTTTTTTTCAGGACGATGACCCCTATTTTAGGATTTAGTAGGGAATTGTAAGGGACAATATTTATGTATTGATAGTTATTGGTTTATGCCGTTTTTGTGTGGCATTACAAATTTTTTATTTTGGAAAAAATAAAAGTTATATTTTGAGATGGGTTGTGGGGAAAGGGTTTCAGTGTTTTTGGGTTTATTTACAAACTTTTGGAGTTAATTTAAATTTTTTGTGTTTTTTGCGGATGGGTAAAAAATTCCAGCAAATTTTGGGTCAAATCAGTTCCGGCCAACCTGAATCCAAAGCATAAGGCTATGTTCACACGGCTTAAAATGGGCCGTATTTCGGTCTGTAATTACGTGCCGAAGTGTGCAAATAACGGCTGAATATCGTCCCAGCCATTAACGGTAATCCACCAGTTCTCATAAGAACAATGGAATATGTCCTCCTCTCCGCCCGCTCGACTGGCAATAGCCGATGGGGGGGGGAAATAATTGACATGTCACTTTCTAGCGCGTATACGCTCCGCAACAATGATATGTCTATGGGCCGGCGAAGTGCCTGCCCCCCCCGCTCCCTCCCCCGCCCACGCGGCGTAATTACGTCCCGCAGTTAACCCGGGTGAACATAGCCTAACACTAACTGCAAAGGTTTGGCATGTTGTAACACATTACCCAGGGCAGCACGTGGTCAATCTGAGCCCTTTGAATGTCATGGACTCAACCTGCCTGATGCTTGTTAAAGGGATGTTTCCCTGTTTCATTGATTAGCTTTAAACATGTAGGCACAGGTAAATAAAGACCGTAACCAAATTTAATTTTGCTTTCCTTCAAACTTAGGAGCAGATCTTATGTCCTACATTTGTACACAAGTTTCCCTAGTTACCGGCCACCCTTACTGCAGCAGGGGTCAGGATGATCACTGACTTCCACCTGTGTTCTTTATCTTCTCAGTAACCAATGTGTTTTCTTACTGAGAAGCTTTAACCCTTTCAAGCTCTGCAGCCTTGTGCACTACAGTTTAAAAACCTTCTGCACTCATGCCACTGTAACAGGAAAAAGCAAGGAATACAAAGCGATATTGCTAATTACAGGCTATAGAACCCCCCACAGCTTGCCCGGGAAGTGTGAGTATGATGCTGCATGTGGCTCTGTGAAACAACATGGTGAGAAAACCCCTTTAAAGGGGGAATATCACCTCCAAAGACCTTTAAGAAGTAATAGTAGACGAAAATATATACAGTTTCTCAAACACGTTTAATTAGGGAAATGAAAATATTCACCTGTAATTTTTTTTTTTTTAAAGCACTGTCCCTTTAAGACAGGACTGAAGTCAGTTCAAGTCAGGCTCCTTGTAGGATGATGGATCACCATGTTGACTACACTGTTAATCTTCCTGCTTCTGACCTGGGGGAGTCCACTTTGCAGGAGGAGCCTATAAATCTGTATTGTCTGTACACTGGGAAGCTTTGTGCTGGGTGTTATTAAACTAGCAGCAGTGTAATATGGAGGGGGAGTCTGGGAGCAACAGGTAAACCCTGTCACACATATGTCCTCAGTGTGCTGTGCATCAGCTTCCCCTGAACAGAGGACATTTCCCAATGGAAGAAATCTTACCAGATTATAAGCGCTCCGACAAAGTGATAGTTAAACCCATTTCTCTGTAATACTGAGTAAAATCATTTGATTTGCTCATAACATGGGCCTATCACCTCCAGAGAACCTTATGAAGTTATAGTAGACTAAAATATAAATGGTTTCTCAAATGTGTTTAATTAGGGAAATGAAAACATTTCACCTGTAATTCAGTTCTTAAGAAAGCGCTGGCCGTTTAAGACGGGACTGAAGTCGGTTCAAGTTGGGCTCCTCGTAGGATCACTATGTTGACTGCACTGTGAAACTTCCTGCTTCTGAGCTGGGAGAGTCCACTTTGCAGGGGGAGCCTATAAATCTGTATCGCCTGTACACTGGAAAGCTTTGTGCTTGTTTGTTTATGTTCGGCGCAACTAATTTAAACCCTTCACAACCACAATCTGTCCTCAGTGTCTTGCCTGCTGCAGTGTGAGACTCAGATTAACCCTGTACAAGCAGCTATGTCCTCAGCTCCCCCTGAACAGTTGGCATTTCCCACAGAAGAAATCTTACCAGATTGTGATCTCTGCCTGACAAAGGGATAGTAAAACCCATTTCTCTTTAATACTGAGTGAAATAATTTGATTTGCTTATGTCATGTATTTGAGAAAAGTCTTAGGCTAGGTCTACACTGCATCGGACAAAAAACGGGCCGATGCAGGACCGCGGTTTTTGTCACATTTTGCGCAAAAACCGTGGTCGTTTCTCGTTTTTTTTTTACAATTGTATTGTACGGGAAGACGGCAAGAAAACTAAAAGCACCGGCGTATTATACAACATGCTGTATAATGCGCTTGCGCCGAAAGATGAGCGGATAAAAGACAAGCTGTGGAGACTGTAGCTCGTCTTTTCTAT
Source organism: Phyllomedusa bahiana (assembly GCA_025379985.1). Classification (NCBI taxonomy): domain Eukaryota; kingdom Metazoa; phylum Chordata; class Amphibia; order Anura; family Hylidae; genus Phyllomedusa; species Phyllomedusa bahiana. The sequence continues at coordinate 19,615 of JAODAL010034253.1, forward strand.
TCTAGCCTATGGGAGGGGGTGGGGCGTGTCGCACGAACGATTGTATCTTCAGCACTTTTAAATCTAAGAGCGCCGAAAATACGATCGTAGTGCTGTGCATTACTATAAATATTAGTTTTTAGAGGGTGGTGACCGGTACCCTTTAAGCACGAAATATGGAACCAGAAAGTCCATTGTGACTGATGACCAAGAACCACCTACCTTGAAGCAGATCTTGGGAAGTAGGTCTCACTCTGCATAGCAGAGGGTTTATATTAGGGCTACATGGGCACGAATCAGAATACTGACCACTGTAATGCTAGACCAGCTACATCTGTATTTATGAAGGAAGTGTAATGAATGTTGTGAAGAGTGGACGTTGATCATTCCCCTTGAAAAAGCGCAGGCGAAACGCGCGTCGGGGTGGTTTGGTTCACTCTAATCTGCTGACCCTTGGTGATGTATTGAATTGATGTTTTTGTATTTATTTATGTGAGGTTTTTATACTGTTATCACCTATATGATGTATAGCATTATGTTTCAGTGGGATTAGTTGGGTATTTTTTATTTAGGTGTGATTTTGTCTGTTATTGATATATATATATATATTTATTGTTTATAATAAGATCTAATACATTTCTATACTATTATATTGGATACAATTTATTTTGGTATTCTTTGTATTTATAGTATCCATTCTTTTTTGCTAGGCCCTTGTATATCTAGGTTTACTACTATAAATTTTTGTTTTTAGAGGGTGGTGACCGGTACCCTTTAAGCCCAAAATATGGAACCAGAAAGCCCATTGTGACTTTGATGACCAAGAACCCACCTACCCTTGAAGCAGATCTTGGAGTAGGTCTCACCCTGCAGGTTTATATTAGGGCTACATGGGCACGAATCGTCAGAGTACTGACCACTGTAATGCTAGACCAGCTACATCTGTACTTATGAAGGAAGTGTAATGAATATTGTGTAGAGTTGATGGTGACGTCAAGGAAAATGCATTGTCAATGCCACGGTCAGGTTCTAGCGGTGGTTGTCGGGTTGGCACACGGGCGACGTGTTATGTTCCGCTCATACAAAGCTTTTAAGGCTTTGTTAGCTTTAAAGAGTTGCGGGAAAGATAATCTATGATTCACAAGACAAATCTTCAGCTTGACGTGTTTATATATACATAGGTGCATTAGTGTCTGTCTGTGCAGCTCCATAATGGAGAGACCCTCACATCTCCTCACACCAATGCATCTTAAAGAGGATCCGTGACATCTCCAGACAGGTCTCTTTTAGTAAATCCTTGTGTTCCCCTGTGATGTAACAATTCTGGAGCATCTCCTCTTTTATCTCTGTGTTGTGCTGTTCGTGTGTTTTTCCTCCTAGAAAGGTATGTCTGAATCTGGCAGCTGGGTGTCTCTATACTCGGACACCGCTCTGATTGGACACTGTCAGACTGTGCACTGCCAAACTTCACCAACTGGTAACACCCAGTTGACAAATTGGTAATGTATTTCTAGGAGAAACAACAGGGGAACCCTGCATCTTAGAGATGTAAGGAAAAAGGCTCCAGAATTGTTATTTCATGGGGAACATTAGTATTTACTAAAACAGGCATCCCCGGAAGGGCTTTTGTACCCCACAACGACAGATCGTACTCTGGAAGGTGCACAGCTGAGGGTTCATATGTCATGTGTGCTTGATTCCAGGAGAAGACATCAGCAAACCACTCTGTCCAGGGTATTTAGATAACAGGCTAGGGCAACAAAGTAGATTTTTGTCCCAGAAGAATACCTGGCTTTAACTGAGAGATTACCAAACAAGACCAGAACCCGATTGGCCTCACAAATACAGTACAACTTTAATTTTTAGTGGGAAAGGACAGATGTCTTAAAATGGTCGTCCAGGAAAAGAATAAATAGTAGGCTTTTTTTTTTCAGACAGCGCCACCATTGTCCATAGGCGGTGTCTGGTATTGCAGCCTAATTGGACCTCAAGATCTCTATTTTCTATCTCTATTTTACTAAGATACTTGATTTACTTCTAAAAAGTATAGCTACCCAATTACTCCGTTGGAATGACCAGATCACACATAGGGTACAGTCTAATAGAAAAGGTAAAAGATACTATCCATGCCTTTTGATTCTGAATCAGTTCTGGACTAAATGACTATCCTTAACGGAGTTTTGCCAATAAGGCATTTCATACCCGTTTTGTCTCGTTTCAGCTTTCAGTGTGCGTGTGTGAATTTGTTTGAACTAGATTTCATGGGGGGCATGTATGAACGGGGCTGCGTCAGAAGCCTGGCATCTTCTCAGCCCGACATCCAGCGCAGTTCGCTTTATTTTTAAAACGCCCGCACGCCAATATCAGGAGCATTACAAAGCACCCGGGGCACTTTGTAATGCGCCTGATTTCGGCGGGCGTGCAGGAGGCGGGGTGCACTAGAATCGTATGAAGCTATAGATTTATAACTTCAGTACAGAAATTCCAGGCGCATTACTACTGAAACAGGTAGACCACTTTAAAAGTGGTTTACCTGAGCCAGAAGTGTTGTCCTTGCACTAGAATGTGCCTGATATATAACCCGGCATTTAAGCACCAAAAATCATACATGTCGCCCCATGTGTCCCAACAGGCTGACACTCCAATGCCTTTCCCAACAGTGAGCTTACTCTAGTCAAACAAAGGTCTGTTTATGTAAAGAGCTGTGAGTAGCTACAATTTGAGTGGTTAGCACTTCTTCCTTCCAACATAGGGATTCTAGGCTCAAAGCCCTGCAGTAACCAAATGTGTGGATTTTTTTTGATTGAAGTTCCTTCTTGTTTATTTGCACTGTTTGACTTACTACTTAGGAGTATTGACGACATGAGTAGAATGACAGCACCTGGGGTTGAACACTTACTCAGCAGTGAGTGTGTGTGATTACTAAGCGGGGAAGAGACTGACAGTAGCTGCCTGAGAGGAGAGGTAATGCCTGAGCATGTGCATTTTATGGGTGATGTGTACCATTTAATTTGGACCTACCAGAATCAAATTGCTTAGATTCAGGTCAAGTTCAAAGTATAACCCTAGTGCAAGCAATCATCTGTGAGCTAAATACATCAGAAGCACAAATCTCTCTTCTGTTCGCTTTGTTACAATGTATCAGTGCAGTTAAAATGTATCCTCCTAGAGCTGCTCAGGGTACAGAGCGTAGTCTAGACTGAATACAATTTGTCAGTCTTCTGGTCTTTTTTCTTATGAATCAGCAGGATCTGGATGAACAGACAAGAAGAGAGAGAGTCTGCTGCAGTGCATAGGATTGAAGAGTAACAGATAAAACTTGAGACAGTCGTCAGTAGCCGGGGCAGTGTCTATGGCTGCCATCTTCAGGCCCTTCGGGACAGATCTGTAATGTACGTAATTGCTATACTAAAAGGCTAAATATTTAACTAACGTTCTCTCCTTGAAGTCTATGAAATATAATAAATATTTAAGGGTTTCGCTAAGAATATAGATGTGTCCTGCAGAGGATGAGTAAAATACATGGTCGGGCTCTGGAGAGTAACTACATGAAGTCGCACTGGGTTCTGGTGAGTAAGAGGGTCCTGGAACCCCTCGGCCACATTGCCAGACAACAGTATTAGACATGTTATTTCATCGCTGATGGGAGCCTGAGGAATGATCTGGTACTGGCTCAAGACGTTCAATGCTTTAACAACGACTGGTCATAATCTTTTGCGCCTTTGTTTTCTCATCCCGTCTTCCATATTTTTTTACTTATCCATCTACATAGACATATGAGGGCTTGTTTTTTGCGGGATACTATGCACTTCTTAATAGTGTCATTGATCGTACCATACAATATACAGGGAAACTGAAAATAAATTCTAAGTGGGGCCGAATGTAAAAGCAAACATACTTCACATTCTGCCGTCATTTTTTGCAAGTTTTTTTTTTTCTTACGGCAATTACACTTTGGTATAAATGATGCATTTCCTGTATTTTGCAGGTCGGTAGGTTTCCAGTGATACCAAATATGGAGTTTTTTTTTATATTGTAGCATTTTTATAGAAATAACATTTTCTATCTCTTGACTTTACGCTGAAGCACCATTTCCGCAACCAATAAATGTTTTCATTTTCACAGACCTGAGTGAAGGCGAATTGTTTGTTGCTGAAGTGTAGTTTTTACTGGTACCATTTTGGGACACAAAGGGCTTTTAGATCACTTTTATTCCTATTTTATGGGGACATGAAATGACCAAAAAATCATGTTCGGCGGTTGGAATTTTTTTTAATCTTCAACGGTGTTCAGTGTATGGGATTGATTTATATTTTTATAGATCAGAATTTTACAGACGTGATGGAAATTCTGTGTAACTTTTTTATTTAATAATATCATATAAAAAAAATCAAAAATACAGTAACCCCAGCAAGGGTAAGGCAAAAAATAATGAAAAATAAAGAAAGGACCAAAAAGCGGAGCATCACCTTTTTGTGCAGTACCACGGATCGCTACCTTGGGATCCCTGCACCTGCCATCATTTACCTGAAGGGACGTAAGCTTATCATAGCCTCTATGCACGTTATCATCTATATGTACTATCATCTATGTGTATATGCATAACATTTGGTTGGTTCCCTGATGAGCCCACATGACTTGTGGGTGAAACGCGTTGGATGTGTTTTGCTATGTTCAATGTTTCTGCATTTTGTCTATTATATTTTTTTTGCACGGTTGCTTTTGTCACAATTCTGTCTGTTAGTCTCTTCTTTTGTTATTTATCTATGTGATACGTGTTTGTGTTTTTCTAGTGGTACTGTTATTGTCAATTAGGGTGTTTTGGTGCGGGGTCGCCCTTGTCGGGGCGGGTGCTCCGCTTTTTGGTCCTTTCTTTATTTTTCATTATTTTTTTGCCTTACCCTTGCTGGGGTTACTGTATTTTTGATTTTTCATATGATATTATTAAAGGTTATATTTTAAGTATCATACCTATAGGCATTTTTGATTGTTCGGTAGTTTTTTCATAATCTATGATATATTTGCCGGGTAGTTGCTATATTGGGGGTTTCTCCCACTCCACATCATCTTGGGAGTTTGTAGTTTTTTGTAACTTTTTTATTTGTAAAATGACAAAAGGAGGATGTTTTGAACTTTTAATTTTTTTTTTATACTTCTAGCCCCATTAGGCCATGTCCCCACGGCACCGGTTTGTGGCCGGTTTTTCAGACCGTCTGAAAAACCGGGCGCAAACTTTTACATGGGCCGCTATGGAAAACCCGTGCCGCAGTCCCCACAGCATGGGTTTTTCGGCCGCGGTTATTCAGACCGCCTGCAGTCCAAAAAACATTCTACTTGTTCATTTTTCCCAACCGGTTTTCGGACAGAATACGAACAAGTGAATGTGAAGGGGGAGCGCTTTTCTCCGGTCATCGCGGAGAAAAGCTGTCCTCCCGTGGCCGTGTGCACGGAACAAAAACCGGACAAATACCGACCGCTATTAGTCCTGTGACGTGTGGTACTTGACCACTAAAAGACTCTACCGCTTGTATAACCTTCCGTACTATATAGGTAATGCAGAAGGGTGTATCAAGCTGGCACTTCAATTACTTACTGCCTGAGGCAGTAGGTAACAGAAGCACTAGCATGGCGGCTATGGAAGCCTTCACTAGGCTTCCAGCTACCAGAGCAACTGCTCAGCATCCTGCAATCTCGTTGCAGGGGGGGCAATCGCTCCATACAGCCTAACTGGCAGTAAACCTATTCAAACGTCATGTGTCAGTAAGGGGTTAAAGGGGTTGTCTCATTACATTGATTCCTCTTAACTCAGTCCTGTTTTCTTGGTTTCATTTTGAATTCAGGGGCGTGTTTACAAGCTTCCAATAGGCTGCAGTAGAAGCCAGGTCTGTAACTATAGCAACCAGTGCTGGCAGCCTATCAGGAGAGATTGAACAGGTCTGTAGCTATAGCGACCTGAGGAGCTGATGCAGCCCATACAAGAGGGGATATCTAGGAATAGATAGGACACTGTTAATGGACACATATTGCAAAGTGCCTTGTTTTTGCAAGATCTTTAACATAAAAAGCAATCCTTGTAGTGAGAGAACCCCTTTAAGGTGCACCTCCGATTCTAGTAGAAGTGAAGATTATAAAGTCTGTAATATATCCTAGTAGCTGCCAAATACATGTAGTTTTGTCGGTCAGGTCAAATTCGATCTGAATCCAAGCGCTACAATATGGATTGACTGAAAAAAAAAAAAAAAAAAAAAATCAACCTCTTACCATAAATTGGGTGACACAATCTTTCCATTAAAGCCTAACTTCCAGTCCAATGTCCCCAATGATGTCACTTCTGGTTACCTCATTATAGGCCCAATGTTAGGCTGCAATGGGAGCATTGTATTGCCGGCCCAATAAGTTAACCCTCTAAAATCTTTTTACGGTTACAGGTATGGTAGGGTTGGAGAAAAATTTAATTGAAATGAACAGAGCCCCATTTGAACAACACTATCTACAAACACCCTTTTACAGTTATCTAAAGGTCTGCAATAACCTAATAGATACTAAAACAGTGTTTTGTTAACCTATGTCTCGCCTATATAGGTCAAGATACTATAAAAAAAAAAAGGAAATATGTGATAGTGGAGTGGATAACACTGTTCCATATATGGGATCCTATGTGTTAAAGGGACACCATAATAATATAATAATATGGCTGACGGATGCCTATGTATGCAATGTGGTACAGGCATTCATGTACGGGAGCTGTTCAGGTTTAGAGAGTAAAAGATGTACATGAAACCTTGTAGAATAATAATAATAATCGCTTTACTTATCACTTTTCTACTTCTTTCTGCCACCTGTACTATTTACTTACTCAGAATTGACAGAATCTGATCAGTTTCATTAAATATTATGTTACAGCTGTCCAACGTAGTCTATGGAGAGGGGAGGGGAGGAAGAAGGGAGCAGCTGAAGTGAGGTGCAGAGAGACACACAGAGATAATGTCGGCTCTATTAAGTGTTTTACTGCTGGCTTCAAAACTACACTGCTTAGTGCTTCTCCATAATATCTTCCAAAAGACACAAGGGAAGAAGACCTCCTGGTCTCTGTATGCTGTGTATGGGAGACATTACAGACCCTTGTCTCTTGCTTCCTCTTCCCCCTCCCCTCTCTATAGACTCATGTGGCCAGCTATAACCTGATCTCTGCTGTTCAGATTGTAGCTTTAAATTCTTCATGAGCAAATAGTTAGAGAGGTGAGGGAAGGTAGAGAAGGGAAGAAGCCTGAGAGGGGGAGAAAGAGGCAAAATACATTACAAGGTTTCTTATCTTCTTGTACTATTAATTTTTGGAAAGTTGTTTGCAATCTGAGTTACTCCTTCATATTTATCTCCACAACTGTTACTAGTGGGGACCACAGGGCTCAGTATTGGGCTCTATCCTCTAACATTTTCATAAATTATCTTACACAGGGATTGCTCTGTAAAGGAATCCACACAATAGAGGATAATGTGTTATTACAAAGGGATCTGGATAAGTTGGAGGCCTGGGTAGGGAAATGGCAGATGAGGTTTAATACAGATAAATGCAAGGTTATGCACATGGGGAGGAAAAATCCATTACATGATTACATGTTAAATGGAAAAACTCTGGGTAAAAGTGACATGGAGAAGGACTTTGGAATCCTGGTTGACAGTAAACTTAATTGTAGCAGCCAGTGTCAGACAGCAGCTGCCAAGGCAAATAGGATTATGGATTGTATTAAAAGGCGCATAGATGCACATGATGAGAACATTATTCTCCTATTATACAAGTCACTGGTTAGACCACACATGGAATATTGTGTACAGTTTTGGAGACAGTTCTGGGCACCCGTGCACAGGAAAGACATTGTAGAGATTGAACAGGTACAAAGGCGGGCAACAAAAATAATAAAAGGACTGGGTGGACTGCAATACCCAGAAAGATTAGCAAGATTGGGGTTATTTAGTTTAGAGAAAAGACGGCTTCGGTGGGACATAATAAATATGTTTAAATACTTCAAAGGTCAATATAGAGATCTCTCCCAAGATTTATTTATACCCAGGACTGTATCTAGAACAAGGGGGTGACTTTTACGTCTTGAGGAATGAAAGTCTCTACATAAACACAGAAAGGGATTCTTTACTGTTAGAGCAGTGAAACTGTGGAACTCTCTGCTAGAGGAAACTGTCATGGTGAATTCAATAACGGAGTTCAAAAAGGGTCTGGATACATTTCTGGAGCGTAATAATATAACAAGTTATAGTGACCAGGATTCTGGAGAAGGATCTGGATACATTTCTAGATGTAATAATATAACAAGTTATAGTGACCGGGATTCTGCAGAAGGGTCTGGATACGTTTCTAGATGTAACAATAGAACAAGTTATAGTGACCGGGATTCTGGAGAAGGGTCTGGATACGTTTCTAGATCTAACAATAGAACAAGTTATAGTGACCGGGATTCTGGAGAAGGGTCTGGATACGTTTCTAGATGTAACAATAGAACAAGTTATAATGACCAGGATTCCTGGAGAGGGGTCGTTGATCCAGGGATTATTCTGATTGGAGTCGGGAAGGAATTTTTTCCCTCAAATGAGGACAAATGGCTTCTACCTTATTGGGGGTTTTTTTTTGCCTTCCTCTGGATCAACACTTTAGCAAAATAGTCTTTTTTCGGCCTTACAAACTATGTAACAAATTTTTTTGTCTAAAAATGTGTATGGATTTTTTTTTTTTATATATATCTTTATATCTCTATAGGCTTCAAATTTCCTGCATAGTCATATAATTAAATTATATCATTGCAGTTCCTTTCTGCCACCACTAGGGTGAGATAACTGCATGCTGCTTTATTACTAAATTCAATGTTTGAACAGTATTCAGTACGCTTGCAAGCTCCCCCTAGTGGTGGCTGTATTCAGCTACAATTGTATCATTTCACTCATGGATGAATTTACCACAGTTATTAGTCCAACAATGGAAATTGGAGCACAGTATGCTGCACAAATTTTTGAACAAATGATTGGATTATGTCTAACTGGAAACTGTCACAAATACTATGGCCAACCAGTAAGCATACCAACTAGTATTACCAATTACAGCGCCCTTTATCCAGTAGTTGCATAATCCATAGCCACGGTTAGGCTTTATCTACACAACACAGGATTAAAGTCAGTAACTGTAACCCAATGCCTATAGACCGCAATGGAAATTCCGTGCTGTAGTCTACACAGCTTGGACTTTCTACTGTGGGATTTCTAAACCGCCATTTGTCTGCTGCAATATAGAACATGTTCTGTCATACATTGTATTCCCATCGGATTCCCGTACAGTCAGTGCTCTGAGCTGGCAGCAAATCCCAAAACTGAACGCATTTTTTTTTTGCACAAACTTGTACCAAAATGCACAGTTTAGTGATGTTAAAATGCTGTCGGATTTTGGACGGCATTTCAACATTTGATGTTTAGACCTAGCCTTAGTCCTCCGTAACTCAACAGTGAAGGGATGTAATTTTTTTGTGCCCAGTATCAGTATAGATGGAAATGAGCCATGCCAGCAGAAACACACAGACCAAGGCTATGAGTGTGTAGGAAAGTCCCAACTTAAAGGGGTTGTCCACTTCCCATTTTTTAATGTGCAGTGTGGTGCTGAGGCTGGAGTTTCATAGAAAAAAAAACAAAAAAAAAAAAACAAACAGTACTCACCTCTGAACTCACATTTGTTCCACATTGGCACCTCCGGGGGCTCTCCGCTGGGTTTCTGTTGTCTTCCATCTCCAGCCAAACTGGACGTTACCACTGCAGTCTGTGATTGGCTGCAGCAGTCATATGACATTGCCCAACATCACTGATTGGAAGTCAAAGCTCCTATTGGTGATATCAGCCAGTATTATGTAGCTGCTGTAGCCAGAGGTTAGAGTAGTGTTGTTCTGTTCAATTAGAGACGGAAAACAATAGGAGACCGACGGAGAGGACCAGCAGACGCATTACTTCAGTTCAGAGGTGGGTATTGTTTCTTTCTTTCTTCTATTGCAGCCTCAGCACCATACTGTACATTAAAAGAGGTCAGAAAAGGAACTTTTTTGGTGTCACCTTTAGGGCGCATCCCCACAGCAGAGGGCAAACACCGGTCGGTTTATCCAACCGGTATTTGTCCGTTTTTTGTGCCGTGCACACGGCCGCGGGGGGGGGGGGTGGGGGGGGACGCCCTACCCTTCACATTCACTTGTTCATATTCCGTCCAAAAACCGGGACAAAAGAATGAACAAGCACAATGTTTTTTCGGGTGGCCAACAGTTTGAAAAACCACTGGGCAGAAAACCCGTGCAGTGGGGACTGCTGCACGGGTTTTCCATAGCGGCCCGTGTAAAAGTTTGCGGACGGTTTTTCAGACTGTCTGCAAAACCGCAAACCGTCTGAAAAACCGGCCGCAAACCAGTGCCGTGGGGACATGCCCTTATTAATGAAAGTCAAAAAAGTAGATAAGGTAGACTGCATCTAATGCCGAAGCTGTCAACATCAGACGGAAATCCAATTTATAAGAAAAAAAAAAAAAAAAAGGAACTTTGTGCAGCAAGTTAATTTACACCTACTTATGATGGATGACATTATAATTAATGAGAAACTTGCGCAAAATATATTTCTGCTGAACCTGAGTTTTGAGTAATAGGGAGGGCTGCCTCATGGATGGAAATGTAAGTTTGCTTTAACCCCATAATGACTGGGCTGTTGTATAGTGACTATAGGCTCCCATTCCCAGCATACATGGACTTATATGATGGTGCTTGGACTGCACTATGGATAGGTACTATGGGCATATATGGACTTTATTTGCCACTATGAGGTAGGAAATATTGCATAGAAGTACCACACGTAAGGCTGAGTTCACACAGCATCTTTGGGGCGTATAGTGGAGCGTACAGTACACGCCGCTATACGCCAGGTGTCTTAGAAGTACACAGTGACCAGCGTGTACTTCTAAAATACTCTCTGCTTGCTCCCTTAGACATTCATCTTCTTTCTCCCGGTGCGTAATACGAATTGGAGAGTTAAGAAAAAAAAAGTTGTAAAACAGTTCTCCCTTCAAAGAATTTAAAGAAAAAAGTGTAAAAAAAATAAATAAATATTTAACAAATAATTGTGCATATTTTACACACAAAAAAATTACATATTTGGTATCTATACGACTGTAATAACCTATAGAATTAATCTAACAAGTTATTAAGTGTAAAATGTAAATGGTGTAAAAAAAATAAAAAATATTTTTTTTTTTAACAAATTAAAAAAAAATTCTGCAATTATTTATAAGTGAAATGAAGCTATTCCCCCATAAAGTACAACTTGTATCGAATAAAACGAGGCCTCATCCAACTGCGTCATTGAAAAAATAAAAAAGTTACAACTGTTGAAATGCAAGGAGGCAAAAACGAAAAAAATGTTTTGGTCATTAACTACTTTTCAGGTGTTCGGCTTAAGGGGTTCTGAAATATATCCAGGGGTGCAGTGAGTATATCGACCCAAAAGGTGTTTCACATTTATTTTTAGCATTAGGCTGTAAAAAAGAAAAAAAAAATTGTTTTCAAAAATCTGCAATTTTAGCTGAAAATGTTTAATTTTTACATCCTGGAAAAAAGCACCCAACATTTTGTTGCACAATTTCTTTCAAGTTCAGCAATACTGTATCTATGGGTGTAAACTGTTAGGGCGCATGGCAGGGTGTACAATGGATGGAGCGCCATTTGGCTTTCGAACGCAGATTTTGGTGGGGCCATGTCGCATTTGCAAAGCCCCCAAAGTACAAGAACAGGGGAAACATTCCAGAAGTCATATTTTGGATTCTACACCCCTCATGGATCTCATCTAGGGGTGTATTGTGCATTTTGGGTGCACAGGTGTTCCATAGTTTTTGTAGTGTTGGTTAATGAAAATGGGGTGGGAGGGGAGGGGCGGGGGGGACAGTTCCATTATTGTTTTTTGGGCTTCAATTTTATAGCGTTCGCCAAACAGGATAAATGATGGGATAACTTTACTATGTGGGTTGGTACAATTGCAATGATATAAATTTTATATAGTTATATTGCTTTTACACAATAAAATAATGGCATTTTTATGTTGTTCTACTCTGACAGCCATAACTTTTTCATGTACACGGAGCTGATTATGGGCTGTTTTTTTGCGGGATGGAGTTGACATTTGTATTGGTACCACTATGGGGTGCATATGATGCTTTAAGGTTTTTGTGACATTTTGAAAAAAAATACAGCAATCCTGGAAGTATTTATTTTTTTTTTTTTTTTTTTTTTTTTTTTCACAGCGGTGTAAATAACCTTCTAGCTTTACTCAGCAGGTCGATATGATTAGAGCAATACCCAATTTTTATATTAATGTTTTACTGATTTTACACAATAAAACTTTTATTCAGAAAGGAAAACAAGTTTTTGCATCGCCATAGTCTTAGAGCCATAACTTTTTTTATTTTTCTTTGTACGGAGCTGTGTAAGGGCTTGTTTTTTGCGGGATGAGTTGATGTTTTATTGGTATAATTTTTTATGGTGATAAGGCTTTTAAATCCATTTTTGGAAGGCAGTGTGAAGAAAATACAGCAAGTCTAGTAGTGTTTTTATTTTTAAACAAAAACTACCAATACTCTACATTAAATTGGATAGCTAGGTGTAGAGAAAAACCCAGAGATAGTAACATAAACAAAACCTGGGTATACAGATATATACAAGAAAAAATACTACTCAAAGTATAACACCTAGGATAAACTATAACTTTTAATAAATACTAATTGATAATAACACTAAACAAATTCCTACTCTGCATAAACCCTATACACAATTTTCCTAAGGGTACTAAGACATGGTATCAGAAATGGGGAAAACCGCCCCAATAAGGGCGCCCCCACCTGGAACCTAAACTATCTCGGCCCCAAGTGACCCTAACTAAATATACAAAAAATATTAACAAATAATCACCCAAAGACAAGAAAACACAAACCTGAAAATAAAAAGTATATAAACAGTGCAAAAACTAATACTACTATTGATAACCAACAACCATGTAAACTATAAGCCTAATAACAATATAGAGCTATATTTCTACATTCACAGTATACAACAACCATGTTCCACTTTGTTCCAACGCGTTTCCCCCCAATTGTGGGGTTCATCAGGGAACAGAAAAACTACTCCAAAAAGAAGGATACAATATATATACCAAAATGCACATAGACTGTGGATATATATACAACTCACGTCCCTGTCAATGGTGATTAGGGAGGAAGAGGGATGACCAATAATTCCATTGAGGGTCCTTGGTACAGCAAAAGGGGATCCCTCCAATGTGGTTGCCGAGATGTAGATGAAGAAGACAATTCTCAATTAGTATTTATTAAAAGTTATATTTTATCCTAGGTGTTATACTTTGAGTAGTTTTTTTCTTGTTTTTATTCTTAACAGCGCTCACCGTGCAGTATACATGACAAAATAGTTTTACTCTGTTGATACGATTACGGCGATACCAAGTTTATATTGTAGTGCTTAAAAAAAGTTTTTATTATGTAAAACAATACATAATAAAGCTTGGATGCTTTATCATGGGTAATTGATATTTATTCAGTATATTACTTGCATTGCATCTCTAGGTATGTGTTTTAGCTTGCATGGCAGTGGTACATTTAATGATGCTTCATAGAGATGTTATGTGTTTGTTTCATGGATTAATACTTTAAATTATGAGCTCCATCAGCTGGTACCCTTTTTCTTGTTAGTCTTTGTCGTCCCTATTACTTTATTTGATGTTTGTTTGTGTAGTGTATTATTTTTTTTAAACATTTTTCTATCAATAAAATTTATATATATTTTATATGATTTTGAGTATCAAGTCCCTCTTTTCTTTTTTGTGTAGTTTCAGTATGTGAGTGACTTTACTCGCTGATTTTGTTATGTGGTCCAATGCATTTCTCTGGAGTCTTGTGTGTGTTAAAACAATATTTATGCATCGCTGTCTTCTGAGAGCCATAACTTTTTATTTTTCCGTATACAGAGCTGTGTAAGGGCTTTTTTTTGTGGGATGAACTGACATGTTAATTGGTGCAATTTTGGCGTTTATAGAAGTTTTTGATAGGTCTTTATTCCTTTTTTGGGGCTGTGGAATGAAAAAAAAAAAACGCAATTCGATTGTTTTATTTTTTGTGGTGTTAACCAGGCAGGTTAATTTTTGTGACATATTTATAGGGTAGGTCGTTACGCACATGGCGATACCAAATATGTGTACTTTATTTTTACTCTTTTTGGGGGAAATTGCTATTTGTAAAGAGGAAAAGGGCAGTGTACGCATTTTTATTTTATTTCCCGTGTTTGACTTTTTTTTTTTTACACTTTTTTCACTTTTCCTCATAGGGGATTTGTATCAGTGATCTTTAGATCACTGATGCAATAGAGATCAGTACACAGTTTTGCTGCTGTATACTAGTCTCTATGGCGACTGTCACTCACCATGCCCACAATGCATTGCGGGCATGGTGACATAGACAGCCCTAGAAGTTTTTTTGACTTCTTGGGCTGTCTGGTATGAGACAGCAGCAACGATTGTCGCAGCTGCACAGACAAAAGAAGCTCTCTCTACCTGTCTGTGGCTTAGTGCGGCGATTGTAATAGATTGCAGCAGCTAAGGTGTTCATCACCCGCAGCTGAGCTCACCGGTAACCACACGGAATGGAGTCGGCTCCATTTTGTGCTGTTTACCCATTAGATGCTGCAGTGAACACAACCTTGACGTCCAAATGAATGAGAAACAGTGACCGGGACCCCTGCTGCAAGATTGCATGGTTCCGATTGGTTTACATGGCAGCTGGAAGCCTTGTGAAGGCCTCCATCACCTCCCCGTTTTACCATTTCCTGCTCCAGGCAAGAAGTAATAAAACTGCTATATTTGTACACCCTACTGGATTGTCTGGCCAAGACCGAGGAGCCCTCAGCCTTGGTCGTATCCCCTGGAGACGAGCTGTAAACAATGGATCATTAAAGGAGCAGCTAAAACAAAAACAGTGCAGAATTTTTAACAATGATGAATGGTGAAAATGTTTATTATTTAATTTTCAAACTTCCCACGTCAATTCTACTTCGTGGCAAAACCCCTTTAAAGTAAAAGAAAAAAAATGTTTTAAAGTGTAAAAAAATATATATATATTAAAAGTTCAAATCATCCCTTTTGTCATTTTAAAAATTAAATAAAAAAGTTACACTTAATTGGTACCGCCGCGTCCATAAAATTCATCCCTCACGAGTTTACTAGGAGGCCACATCTTTCCATCTCCTCATTAATATCCTCGAGTTATTATACGCAGAATTTCATGTCCTTAAAATGACAATTTCCCTGTCGAATTATTAGTGCAGAAACCCTGCTCCACAGCCCAAGCCGTAATAACAGAGGTAATAGCCATAATCCCGCTCCTCGCCAGTGCGCTCCTAATAATGTACCGCTAATAGGGAATCGCTTCTTGATTTTATAGGCAACATGTTAAACTGTGTCCTGATGTGAACCAGGTCCCTGAAGCGTTGCACATATTCATACATACAGATCTGATCATGATAGCATGCGCTTTCCTTTCTGGCCGTCCATGGTGGGGACATTAAATTATCTATAAAGTGATATTCTCCTTAAAGGGGTTTTCTCTCTACAAAGACCAGATCTCAGATTATGGGGACAGTAAAAGTAAGCACTTTTGTAATTGGTTTGCATTACTTCAGTCACTTAGTATAGTAGATATGAGCTTTTCTGTGCATCTACGGCTATTTCTGCATCTGCTTTTCTGTGACTGGCTGGCTGACATTTCATTCAGCCTGTTGGGACATGTTCCCTGATGGGAAATGCCCCCTGGACACATCCCCTGTGCTATGATTGCCTGTCTGCACAGCCAGCTATCTGAGAGGGCTGCTGGCTCTATACTCCCAACTCTAAGGTGAACTATCTGGGCAATTACTGACTGTTTAACTCTCCCCTCCCTTCTAGATTCCCTCTCCCCTCATATAACACAGTTTTATATCCTGTGCTCCCTCCATATAACACAGTCGTATACAGTCCCCTGTCTGATAACAGCGGAGGAGGAGGGAGGGGGGCAGTGTGCACTCCTCAAATGTGTTTCATCAGTTCAGGCTGTGTGTATAACTGAATATAGCATAGCAAGTTGCTTGTGGAGCCTTAAGCTGGAGGCTCTGCAGACATAAGAAGCATGTAGAAGGCTGCAGAGCTATCCTCTCCAGACACCCTTCCCCTTCCACTGCACACACAGAATGATGATGTCACAGCTCTTCAGTGAGTGGAGACACGCCTCCTGGCAGGAGAGACATGTCTGCTGAGAGGAGAGACATGCCCCTGTATTTGAAATTGAATCTGATTGAACCGTTCGTAGACTTGAGCTAATTCTAACAATAAAACCACTTTAACATCTGTTAATCCAGAATCATACACTGAATATCAGGATTCTGAATATTCAGAAAGACTAGAAATTCCCTAATGTAGATAAATATATATTTTATACAGCAACAGCAGCACCGTAGACTTTAAGCACAGGTATGTACTATATGCGTATGCCTATCTCAGTGCCAGCATTTTAAGGGGATAATAAACCCACCTAAAAGAGGAATTCCCCTTTAAACATCTAAGAAAAGGTAAATACATATTCTTACCAAAAACATTTCTGCATTGATTTTGTTTTATTTCAAAGATACATCAGGTTATCTATATAAATAGGAGCTAGCAAAGCTGAAATGTCAGTCAGTGCTGAAGACACACCCTGTCTAAGGATGTCCATGACATCCTGAGAAAGCTCTTTGGTCTTGCCCATGATGTAAAGGTTAGAATCTGATTGATTTATGGAGTCTGTGGACAGCAGTATTTTATAAAGGTGACTAAGTAAGACAGCCGTCTGTAGTGCAGGTAACGAGTTGATAAAGAGCGTCTAACTGGTCCGTAGGAGCCAGAGCTCTTAATGGTTGGTAGGGGATCAAATACTTATTTCGCTCAGCAAAACGCAAATAAACTTATACAATGTGATTTTCTGGATTTTATTTTGAATATTTTATCTCTCAATGTTAAAATTGACCTACCCTTAAAATTATAGACTGTTCATGTCTTGCTCAATCAGCTAGGGATCAAATAATTATTTCCTTCGCTGCATATATATCTATCGTAAAGTAAATTAATTATTTGATTTTATATATACACATATACAGTATATGGGAATATCTCATATCTGGAACATTATTGTAAAATGTTATGTAAAAAGTCTAATGTAAAATAGGATTTAGCAGACTTTACTTGGAATCCATAATGGGTATGTACGACCTCATAGTTATGAAGCCAAATTGTCTCATCACCTCCCTCTCACCTGGGGCAAGATGACATCTCACCGATCTAAAATCAAGATCCATCTTCCCCATGACACTATATCAGTTTTAGGGACAACATACTGGGCGACATGTATAAACTTTGGTGCAAACAGGCCAGTTCTAAATCGTTTTAGTGTAGAATGCGCCAGAATTGTATGAGCTGTTCTTCTGCAGGTCATACATACCGGGCCGTGTAGAGCCACCACCACAACTCTGGCTCAGGCACCACCTTTACCCTGGTCTGTTCTTCTGCAGGTCATACATTAATGGCCTTGTAGAGCCAATACCACAAGTCTGGCTCAGGCACCACCTTTACCCTGGTCTGGCAGTTCTTCTGCAGGACATACATACAGAGCAGTGTAGAGCCAATACACAAGTCTGGCTCAGGCACCACCTTTAACCCTGGTCTGGCTGTTCTTCTGCAGGTCATACATACAGGACAGTGTAGAGCCAATACCACAAGTCTGGCTCAGGCACCACCTTTACCCTGGTCTGGCTGTTCTTCTGCAGGTCATACAGACAGGGTAGTGTAGAGCCAATACCACAAGTTTGGCTCAGAACCACCATTAACCTGGTCTGGCTGTTCTTCTGCAGGTCATACATACAGGGCAGTGTAGAGCCAATACCCCAAGTCTGGCTCAGGCACCACCTTTACCCTGGTCTGTTCTTCGGGGCAGGGGGTCTTTCATACATACAGGGCAGTGTAGAGCCAATACCACAAGTCTGGCTCAGGCACCACCTTTACCCTGGTCTGGCTGTTCTTCTGCAGGTCATACATACAGGGCAGTGTAAAAGCCAATACCACAATTTCTGGCTCAGGCACACCACCTTACCCGGGGCTGGCTGTTCACACACTATGGACGACATGTATGAACGGGGCTGTGCCAGATATCTGACGTCTTTTCAGCCTATCATGCGTAGCCCTGTTCAACTACATTTTTAAATCTCCCGCACGCCACTCCTGGGTACATTACAAAGCGCAACCGGCACTTTTGTAATTTACCTGATTTCGGGGGTGTGCGGGAGGCAGGGCGCACTAGAACCGTATGAAGCTATAGATTCATAGTTTCAATATGGCAATTCTAGGCGCATTACTGCTGGAACAGGTAGAGCACTTTAAATGTGGTTTACTTGATCCAGAAGTGTCGCCCTAGCTCTGAAAGGCGGGCTCACAAATCAGGTGCATTTTATGCATTTTTAATGAGCATGAAATTTGGCATTTACACGCCAAATTTCATGCATGTCGCCCTGTGTCTTTATAATGGTCAACCAACAAGATTATGAACCCATATCCAGCACAGCTCTGCTAAATCTACACTTTCCTCTAAAATGTAATATATAATGTAGAGGGGCACTGTAAAACTAATATAAAGTTTTCAGGGACATCAAGAGAAGTGAAGACATTAATCAGGTGTCACATCCTCATCATAGCAGGAGACGAGGTAGCCCGTAGACTATTAATGTCTGATATTATGCAGGTACATTAATCAGGAGGAGGCAGCACGGCTCATTATTGTCATCCGGACACTTATGTCATTAAAACGACACTTGTTAATATCCATCCAACATATGCTCAGCTACCAAGTACCAATCAGGATTCAAGGGCTCATCAAGGGATCGGGCGGTTATATCTGTGTCACAGCGTCCTGTTCCACTTGTTACAGTGAGAATCTGCAGAATTATCTTGAACAATGATTATCCCCTATAGGAGCCGGACAACTTTCCGTTTTTCCATTGGTATACATACCAAGAGGTGATGGGCAAAGATCATCATGCATTTGTATAATCTATAACAGTGGGCATGATGGGAGTTGTAGTTTCCCAACAGCTGGAGGGCCGGCAGTTTGACACGCCTGCTCTACTGGTTTTGTTTCTCCCTCTTATCTGCTCAGGAGAGAAGATAAGCTCTGAGCAGGCAGCGTTCTTTCTTTCAAACTGATGCAAGGGGGAAGTTGGAGGGCTGAGCAGGGAGCATCTGCATGTTTACTCAGATAATTATATTACAACCAGTGGATTCTCTATACAGCAAACACAGGATCTTTTCTCCCCAGTCCCTTCAAAGCTCGTTCATGTTACCTGCCATCAGATAAGAAGTGCAAACAACGCGATTGCGGCCAGATCAGCTCCTGGTCGTATCTAATGTAAACAGTCAGGAAACTAAGGGCATGTAAGGAAGGCTGTAGCTCTCACAGGCTTCACTTTTTTTAATGACATATTTAGAAAAGTGATTAAATACCCATTTTGGAGGATCCCACATCTATATTGGAAGCTTTCCAAATAATTCACGGCTTATATCCCACCCTGCAGAAAATAACTGAAATCTGACTGGTCGCAACGTGTAATTTCTTTTATCTGCAACAAGTTTATTGACCACCTCCGCTGCTCGACACAAGACCATTCTGAGGTTCCCCAAAAACCAATCCCACCACGATATATTTGTGCCTTCTTGTGTTTGCTTATTCTTACGCTGTTAACTCTTTCAATGATTTGGCAATAAAGTAAATGGGTAAAGCAGTTCACCCCAATGTGCATGTGTCAGACGCTGTACTCAGCATGGTGAGACAAATCCTTTAAGGCATGTAGTTTGCTGTCTCTTCCTGGTCAGGCTGTTGGTGGTTCTATAGCAGTAATTAGCATGTCAGCTCTGTATTCACAGATCTTCTAATTGCACTGACATGAGAGCAGAAGATCTTATCTATGAGTGCTAAAGCGCTCTGCTCTAAAGTAAACTAAACCATAAATACTCAAGTGTAAGCCATCCTGATATAAGCTGAGGCACCTAATTTTACCACAAGAAACTGGGAAAGCTTATTGATTTGAAAATAAGCCTAGGGTAGGAAGTTCAATAGATAAGTGATGCCCCTTAATTAAACAGGACAGACAGCCATAAAGAGCAGCAACTAGATGTATGAAATGATTGCCCCAGTAATTAGCCAGGTAGGACTGTCGCTGTAATTAGCCAAGTAAGGCTGTCCCTAGCAATTAGCCACATAACACACACACACACACAGCTCAGCTACATGCACATTACACACATAAGGCTCTGCTACACACACATAAGGCTCTGCTGCAGGCACATATAACACACACAGCTCTGCTTCAGCTCATCCAACAGTGATCACAACCAGTACAGCAGAATCCTGCACACATGGAGCAGCATCACATGACTCCCCCAGATGTTATACGGATTGTATAACATCACAGGTCCTGGAAGCACACTCCCAAACTTTCAGGTGAGTTGTACTTTGGAGATATAGAACTTTTATAACATGTATACGTGTGTATAAGCTGTGGGAGGCTTTATCAGCATAAAAATGTGCTGAAAAAGTTGGCTTATAGTCGAGTATATACGGTAATTAATCTCCTTTGCTTGTTAGGCCATGTTCACACGGCTTAATTGCGGGACGTAATTACGCCCCGCAATTACGCCGTGTGGACGGGGGCGGGACGGGCGCGGGAGAGGGAGCGGGGGGCCGGCCCGGCGCCCGCCCAAAGACCATCACAGCGAGCGGCGCGGATACCCCGCGAGAAAGTGACATGGCACTTATCTCCCCGCCCGGCAGATTCGCCGGGCGGAGAGAGGAGACGTAATCCATAGTTCTCGATGAGAACTGTGAATTACCGTAATGAATGGGCCGTTTTCGGCCCGTAATTGGCGCACTTCGGCGCGTAATTACGGACCGAAATACGGCCCATTTTAAGCCGTGTGAACATGGCCTTAGGGTATGTTCACACGGGCAAATTTCGACGCTCGTATCGCGTCCTATTTGCGTGCCGAAATTATGGTAATCCATAGATCTCATCGAGAACTATGGATTACACCTCCTTCCCCGCTCGTACAATACGCTGAGCAGGGAGATAAGTGACATGTCAATTACTTGCGGCGAATACGCGCCGCAGGAGTACGCGCTAGTCAGCACGACTCCCAAACCACCCGGCCTTATTACGGCCGTACATTACGCGCCGCAATTACGCCGTGTGAACAGAGCCTTAGAGATAACACGTTCTATTCTCAAGCTGTCGGCAGTCCTGTGTGCCAACATGTGGTGGCATCACTCCCTACTCTCAGATAAGACAAAGAGGAGAGAGAACAGGATGGTAACCAGAGAAACCTGTTTGTAATCAGAGCTGATAAAATCACTTATATCCTCAACAAAGCAATATCTTTGTAAAAACTCTTCAATTACCATTCCCTACATGATGAGAGCTAATCTCTGTAGTGAGACAACCCCTTTAATATAGCCGTCTTCCAGAGTAACGGACTGACACCACATGTCCCAGAAAAATAATCCTTTAACCGAAAATCCATATAGAATATTCCAACAGGAGTCAGATGTATTCATGAAAAACCATGCAAGAGTGACTGCTCCTGCTTACACATTTCTGACCAAGTGGACTTGAAGATGCAATTATGCAGTGCACTGTATTACTGCCTGCCGGTATTGTACTCCCAGACCGCCAATGAGACCTCACCTCCAACAGGGCCTATTGCGGGTCTCTCTGGAGGACCAGTTCTGTCCAGCATTACAGAGACAAACTATTGCTTTGAATGAGCATTGTGTAAGGGACACCAAGGGAACCGTTTCACAACGGACAGTAATGGAGCGCGACGAACCCTATTGATTACAATGGGTCCGTTGGATTTTTGCCGTGAAGTCTGTTGAGACAGATCTCTTGCAGCCCCATAATTAATTATATAAAAATAAAAAATAAACCCTAAACCTAAACTAAACCTTATAATGTCCTCCACACCTTTAAAAACTACAACTGCTGTTTTTGCACACTCCTTTTTTCAGCTTCTTGTAAGCCACCAACTCCCAAATTGTTAGAAAACATTTTTGGATCACTAGCCATCATGTAAGTGGTGCTCCAAAAACACAGGCATTGCCATTATACAAGTTGGAACAACCTGTGAAGGCAATTCTTAAACTGGGGGGCAAAGATCCTGATCTACGCAGCAGGTCCCTCCCAATTAAGCTGCACCAGAGAGACTGTCAGTCTTCCCTTACGTACCAATTAGGCTACTCTCTACCACAACGTGCCCCCCCCCCCATGCACCAGGAGTGGGGTCAAAGTAGTCACTTAGTGGGGAACAACTCTGTGCTTCATTAGGTCCTCATGGTCACTATGGCACCTCCGTTTATGGATTCCAACCTCCCCCCGCTGCAGCAGTTGGAGAATGTCCCCTAAGCCAAACAGGGGCCAATACAGTTCAGCTTCATTATGCTATCTCTGGCTCAACATCAAATCCTGCATGGGCTATCACTGGTATCACATTTTTGCCATCCTAAAAAGAGGAAGCTCTGTCTCAAAGCCTTTAAGGGGTATTCCTATCATTGATTGGCTTTAAACATGTAGGCAAAAGGTAAATAAAGACTATCACAGTACCAAATACATTGCTCTTCTGATTTTGCTTCTATTCAGAGACAGAGCAGTTCTAATCTCCAGGCTGTCTACACAAGCTTCTCTAGGTTACCGACCACCTCCCTCTGCTCCAGCAGCCCTGGCCAGGATGGTGATATCACTCCCTGCTGTGTCTTATCAGCAGCACTGGAGCTTGTTTATGTTTCTTACTGACAAAATGTAACCCTTTTTGGCCTTGAAAGCCTCCTTCCTGCTTAGAACCCCCCAACCTTCCCTCCCTAAAATCCAAGCTGAAAAATCCTACAGCTGTAGAAAACGCCCAACACCCGAACAGGAAGTGGAGCCTGAAGCGTAGAACTCCCACACTGAACAGGGAGTGGGAGCCTGAAGCTGTAGAGCTGCCCACAACCTGAACAGGAAGTGGGAGCCTGAAGCTGTAACTCCCAAACCTGAAAAGGAAGTGGGAACCTGAAGAACTGCCCACAGCCTGAACAGGAAGTGAGAGCCTGAAGCTGTAGATTCATCCACAACCTGAACAGGAAGTGAGAGCCTGAAGCTGTAGAATCATCCACAGCCTGCACAGGAAGTGGGAACCTGAAGAACTGCCCACAGCCTGAACACGAAGTGGTAGCCTGAAGCTGGCAGTGAAGATAACACCTTTAAGTGACCATGAGGCGCAAATAAGACTTACCCCACTACAAACTCACACTTTGCCCGTCACAACAACGGCTTATCCATCACAACTTTCCATCCCATGAACAAGAGAAGGATGGTGAGACACATCATGCCAGTCAAAGCCTTCTAAG
Organism: Phyllomedusa bahiana; assembly: GCA_025379985.1. Lineage (NCBI taxonomy): Eukaryota > Metazoa > Chordata > Amphibia > Anura > Hylidae > Phyllomedusa > Phyllomedusa bahiana. Next base: position 43,163 of record JAODAL010034253.1, read on the forward strand.
ACTGTGGTCCCTGTGGGGACTCCATTAGGGCATTCTTGGTTGGGGCTTTCCTTTGTCCCAAGTATCCTTAAGATAAGTCTCTATTGCTTGTTTCCCCCTCGCTTGTCATTGTCAGGGCATGTTGGAGGTTGTAGTTTTGGAAAAGCTGATGAGCCACAGATTTAAAAAAAAAAAAAAAAAAAACCTGCTATAGAGTGTCCTTCTCTCTGGAGAGCCCAGCATGCCCAACCACTACATGGACAGACCACTGAGTTTAAGGACCACTCCAGGGTCTTTTTCCCTTTAGTTCATTAGAAATTGCTATATAGTCAATTATTTTCCTCACCTGCAGCTGAATGCAGGATTTCTCACCGCTGCACTGAGTCATGTGCCTCACTTGAGTTGCTGAAAAAAACAGCAGGGTTTGTAACCGAAAGTGAATCTCCCCCTGCATTCCAATAGGAGGTTCAAATCATTATACGACTGCATTTAAAAGAGAGTCCGTCAGCATTGAAAACAGCTTTCTTTTTGCCCAATTTAGAGTGCAGATCTGTAAATTTAACGGACTGTTGCATAGCCAGAAATCCTGTATTTGCTGCGGTAAGTAAAGTTTCTGAAACAAAATGTACCTAAAAGCAAATTTTAAAGAAAAAAGGGGAAAAAAAAACCCTTTAAATTAAAAAGGGAATTGCTACTTTCCCCTGCGGAGGCGTGCTGGGAATTTTTAACACTTGTGCTTTTCCCTTTAAACCCCTAGAGTGAATGGTTTATATACATATATAACCCTCTTGCCCTTCCTCAAAGACCTCAGATCTCTCTTTGGGCAGAAGATTATTGGAAGGGCCAATTTTGGAATCGGTGGTTGACTCTCAGAAAGGGGGGAAATCGTTTTCCAAAGAGCGTAGGGGGTTTTAATGCATCAACAGCTCCCCTTTGGATAATTAGTAGACAGAGTAAAAATTGACAAAAATGGAGCGCTGATGTCAGCACAAAGCAGCCGAGTGCTAATGAGGACGCCATAACTACCTATAAAACTTTTTCTTTGGACAGGTGAACTTGTCATACATCATCCTGTCACCGAGTTGTTGTTTAGTCAAGAAAACCAGGAGGGAGCGCCCGGGGTGTGATTGATCGCTCCCGTATGGAAATGACATTCGAGACTAGCGAAAAACCCAGACTTTAATTTAAATTATGGAAATAGCTGGAATTGATTTGAATAGAGAAAATTCTAAATTCAAAACATAATTTGGATGGGAAATCCTTGGAAGATGAATGGTAGAGGATAAAAGACACCGCCGGAGGAAGAGAAAATCTCACATACCGCCTGACCCCCCAAAACATGCTCTGCCTGTTCTCTGA
>JAODAL010034254.1:0-44500 GCA_025379985.1 Phyllomedusa bahiana
GACAAATGACCCTTTTTAAAGAAAAAGTTATAGGTCTGTGAAAACCAGAAATCTTGCTTGTTTGTAGGTAACAAAATACTTAATTTTCCACCATAATTTTCAAATAAATTCTTTCCAAATCAGACAATGAGATTTTCTGGATTTTTATTCTCATTTTATCCCTCATAGTTGAGGTCTACCTATGATGTCAATCATAGGCCTCTCTCATCTTTTTAAGTGGGAGAACCTGCACAATTGGTAGCTGACTAAATACTTTTTCTCCCCATTGTATATACAAAGGCACATATGCAGGTTTTTCTCACTATCTGACATGAAATCAGAATAAATCTTACCCATTTTAGGTCAATTAGGATTTCCAAAATTATTTATATTTGCCAAATGCCAGAATGATGAGACATAGAATTTTTAAGGGATTTTTATTACTTCCTGCAAAGTCAAAAGTTTTCATAAATTTCATTAGTATTTGATAGCATTACCCTTAAACTGTTTGACTTGGGTCAAACATTTTGGATATCCTTTCACAAACTTCTCACGATCGTAGGTAGGAATTTTGGCCCATTCCTCCTGACAGAACTGGTATAACTGAGCCATGTTTGTAGGTCACCTTGCTCGTACCTGCCTTTCAGCTTTGCCCATAAATTTTCAATAGGATTTAGATCAGGGCTTTGTGTTGGCCACTCCAAAACATTGACTTGTTTATTCTTAAGCCACTTTGTAGCCAGTTTGGTAGTATTCTTCGGGTCATTGTCCACTTGGAAGACCCATTTCTGCCCAAGCTTTAACTTTTTGGCTGGTGTCCTGAGATGTTGCACCAATATTGTCACATAATCTTCTTTATTCATGATGCCATCTATTTTGTTAAGTGCACCATCCCCTCCTGCAGCAAAACAACCCCACCACATGATGCTGCCACCCCGATATTTTACAGTTTTGATGGTGTTCTTATGATTCCCAGCTCCTCCCTTTTTCCTCCAAATGGCCAAACATTCAAATTTTTGTTTCGTCAGACCACAGTCTTCAAAAATGTAGCTCTGTGTTCTTGTGTGCATTTGAAAGCATTAATCTGGCTTTTATATGTGTCTCTTGGAGTAATGGCATCTCCCTGGCAGAGTGGCCTTTCAGCCCATGTTAATATAGTACTTGTTTCACTGTAGATAATAACACAATATTACCAGCTTCCACCAGTATCTTCACAGGATCTTTTGCTTTTGTTCTTGGGTTGATATGCACACGTCAGACCAAAGCAAATTAATCTCTGAGACACAGAGCCCATCTCCTTCCTGAGCGGTATGATGGCTGGACATTCCCATCTTGTTTGTACTTGCGTATAATTGTTTGTACATATGAACGAGGCACCTTCAGTTATCTGGAAATTGCACCCAAGGATTAACCAGACTTGTGCAAGTCCACAGTTCTTTTCCTGATATCTTGGCTGATTTCTTTAGACTTTCCCATGATGTTACACATAGACACAGTGTGTTTCTGGTGTGCTTTAAAATAGACCCACAGTTGTGTTTCTAATTAACTCAGATGTTGCCAACCTATCAGAAGCTTCCAAAGATATGACATCATCATATGGGCTGTCCCAAATTGTTTAAAGGCATAGTAATCCTAGTGTATGTAAACTTTTGACTTTGCAGAAAGTGATAAAAATGCCTTTAAAATTATCTCTCTAATTATTCTTGCATTTGGCAAATATAAATAATTTTGGAAATCCTAATTGACCTAAAATGGGTAAGGTTTCTTCTGATTTAACGTCAGATAGTAAGAAAAACATGCATATATATCTTTTTATATAGTGTATGTAAACTTCTGCTTTCATGTAAGTTTGACTAATCATAGAGAATATTATAAAGAGCTTTCACACAAACTGAATCTGACAGTTTTGGTGGAACAAGGCTATCCAATCTCTCTAAAGGTGTTCCAAATCTTCCATGGCAACAGATGGAGGAAAAAAAAAAAAAAAAGATTAGGAGTTTTACATTTTTACACTCATGATCCTTTATTTACATGGGAGACAAGTATTCCCAAAAATCGTCTGTTTATTCCCCCCCCCCAAGAACCACAGCCCAAGCCAAGCAGCTTTTTAATTGAGTAGTCTGGAAGAACAGCTGTTGGACAAACAAGTCTAAGGTTTATGGCTACCTTAACAGAGAGAGTAGAAAATAATTTTTTCCGGGACACTAAAGAATTTGTTATGTTTTTTTTCATTTTTTTAGAAAACTTTGAGGTTTTAAAGTGGTATAATGTTAGCCCCCAGCTTTCCCCAAAAAAAAAAAAGACAACAAAAATAACCATTGTCACAACAATGAAACAATACAGATGCTTTTGAATATTTTTTTGATCATGCCTTAGTTAATATGCCGAAGGGTGATAGATTCATTTTTACAAAGGGAAAATTTGCATTAATCAAAAGTCCCCTTTGGTCCACCCCCTTTCTTAAAAACTACACTAATAGTACACCCAAAAAGGGTTTCCTTGCAGTTTTTGAGGAGGGTTGTTGGGGCCCTCATCGTTTCGGTTCACAGATCGTCGAAAAACACAAACCCCTAATCTAAAAAAGGTTTTGCAGCAAAACAAAATTAATAGAGAGGATTTTAAGGTGAAAAGCATAGAAGGGAAACTTAGAACTCAGCAAAACATTTTTATTTTTAAAGGGTAGCAAATTGCTAACTTTTACATTTAATTTAAAGAGATTTTTTGTTTCTTAAAAGGGGAAAGGTAAAAAAGACCATTCCAAATGCTTTGCTGTTTGATTTTAGGAGAGTTTCATCTCCCCCTTTTTACTAAAGGTTCCTCATTATGGCAACCATACTCCTACGGCTTACCCCAGGGGTCTGGGTAAAAAAATCACTACTTTTTTCCCCTTATCTTAAAACGGAGCCATTTATATTAAGAAGCTTTAACCCTTTAGAGTTTTGAAGCCTTTGGCACGAAAAATAATCTTTTTATGACAAAACCTTTAAAAAGAGAACCTTCACATATTTTTTTGCCCCCCTGGCGGGGGGCAGTAAAAGGAGGTCAGACTGCTGTTTCCGGGCCTGTGTCCCTTTTCTGAAAAGATGCTGTAGTTTTGTGTTTTTAAATGCTCAAATCGCAGTTTTCCCAGAAGATCATTCGAAGAGCCCTTCAGAGGCATTTTTTTAAAACCCCGCTCACCGGGGGGACCCCGCCCACCTAACTGACAAAATCTTTTATTTGAATAGGTAGAAACATTGAATAACTGTCATGGGCTGAGCTACCTTGGTGGGGGGGGCAAACCCCCTCTCATGAAAAAATTTAGGGGAAATTGCTCAAAAAATCCAGTCATACAAATAAGGGACACGTGGGGAACGATCTGACCTTTTGCTCCCCCTCAGCGGGGAGGACATAATAGTAAAGGGGTTCCCTTTAAATACAAGTTCCATTGGGGTGTCTTTATTACCTAAAATGGCTATCTGTTCCCATTTATTGTGTGTTTAACATACTTTTTACAACCGCCATTACTGTTTTCCAAATTCTGTACAAAAACAGATGTGCATAGAAGAAGTTGGAAAAAAATCCCAAAAATCTGTCGATCTGTATATTTTGGAGTGGAAATTTTTACATCCGCTTCCTTGGGGCTTTTGAAAAAAACTATCAAACGAATTTTCCCATTTTAAATTTTTGAAATGGCTATGTTGGCAATGGATGTATCACATGACTGATAAATCCTTATTGTCTTCACATATTTAATCTTTCAGTTGCCTATAGTTAAGATCTCCTTCCTACATTCATGTGGTTACATATTTAACACTTTTTATTTCACTATAAAATATTAAGTGATCAGTCTCCAGGCTCATATCCAATGCATTTTTTACTGTATTTTTTCACATGCAGCCGCCATACAGATGGCGAAGTATTACTTATATTACAGCAACATGGCGGCCTTGAGAATAATAAAAATGTTTCCTTTTTAGAAAGTGTCTTGATTATTTTAAATTCCATAAAAAAAAAACATATCCCCTTCCCCTGTTTCGGTTGTTGTTTTAACTTTTAAATTTTTCAGATGAAATTAGTTGGTTTTACTTGGGGATCCAGAACTTTAATCTTAGGAAACTTATGTTTTCTGTGCAATACAAAGATGAGAGATTATAAAGACATGCCGTATTTTTAATTGAATTTATTTTTTTAAAACCAAAAGATGCTAAAAATATGCAAAAAACCAAATAGTTTTCCCATGTTAAATCGAATTTCCTGAAAAGGGGAAAAGATTAATAACATCAAAGTGATTGCAATCGAACTGAACATAGCTCATGTGAAGACAGTATAGCCCCGAAAAAGAGCAGTTTTAACCCCCATCGTTTTTGCTGTTATGAGCAGAAAAAGGGGGAAAAAAGCATTTTTAGTGAATTGAATGTTAGCAATTTAATTTTAACGCAGTATTACTAATCGATGTATTGTCAATTTAGGTTTAAAAATCCAAAGCCTTTTGATTTAAAAACTTAAAACCCATCAAACAACCCCAAACAAAAAATGCAAACAAATTTTAAGAGATGACCTTGTTTTCTTAAAGTAAGTACTATAGGGCCCAAACAAATAAAAAAAATAAATGAAAAAAAAGTCTTAGAAGAAAAACTTTGCCATTTTTAAAAAATGGAATTTTTTAAAAATTTTACAAATAATAATGCATCCAAAATAATAAGAGAAACAATGTAAGTTTATTATTGTATTGAATAAAACACAAGAAAATGTGCACAAATCCAATGGGAACCACAAAAATTTGGGGACAATCGGAAGGATTGAAAATTTCACTATAAAAAGAGAAAAAAACACAAATTTTTTAAAATTTCATTCAGGATAGTTGGCAAATAAGCGCGAGGGCTAGGGGGTCCAGGGGGCAAAGTTTTTTGGGAATATTTTTATATATCTCTATCCTATTTCATGGGGCTCAAAACATTCACAAAAAAATGGGTATTTGGCTTTTGAAATATCAGGATAACCATAAAATTTCCTGATTTTTTTTTTAAATGAACTTGAGACCATCACTTACCTTAACAATAGTTAAGTTATAAATATTTTTGCAAGGGGTATTCACAGTATGGCCCCCTCTCTCTGCCACGTGAGCACCACAGTTCCCGGATTTTACTGCAAGGAAACCATTTTCGGGCCCCATAGCAGTTTTTGGACATGAGAATCTTTTTATTAAATGGACTATGTCTTGTGGAGTCCATGAAAAGAAGGATCTGAATACCAATTCTTCATTAAACTGACAGTTGTCTACTATGAACTATAAAGAAAGAAGTCAAGATTGTGCACTTACATATATAGGTTATCATAACAGCCAACTTCAGAGGTTTTTGGACTAAAAAATATACCTGCCCTTTTGGGAAATTTTTGGGGTCTCCCGAAGAGAATCCCCCCCAGGGTTAAAACTTTTGGCAAGTCTCCGGGTACAATACATGCGTAGCATTTGGATGGTGTGGGTTCATTATTTGTGCCACTTGATTTGTAATTGCTTGTGTGGTAGGTCCTTTGTCTTTAATCTGTTCACCTTTTTTTAATGAGCCCGAAGTCAATCCGCAAAATTGCTTTGATAAAATTTTTTTTTTTACCTATTAACAAAAATTTTTAACCCCAAATTGAAGCAGCGATTAATATTTTTTGTATCTAAAAAAGACCACTCTGGAGTGGTCCTTTAAAAGCCTATTTGTGTTCATCTGCAAAGTCTATATCTGCCTGTTATTGCTCCACCATCACCTCATACCAACAGCAGCAGCTACCACTTGACCCCTTACATACTCCTTATACATTTTGTGAGGCGTTAATTGTATGTTCTCTTGTTTGTGCAGAACTTGCAGTCCCTGTTGGTTTTTTTTGAAACTTTTACGTGATTCACTAAACTGGGTTTTACCTCCAAAGTAGATAGTAGTGAGCATCATCGGAATTGTGCTTTAATGTAACAAAATAAGCATCATCTACTAATATTTACATTAGAAATTTTTTGATTTAATCCCTAAAAAAACTGCACCTTTTTGCTATGTCACAACCAATATCACAGCACACTATGCATAAAAATATCAAAAAAGGGCTGGAATTTTTGGAAAAGATTTTTGCTACTTTAAAAAAAATGAAAAAATTTTTTAGGGTTTTAGTTCAATTTTTTTTCAAAACTGCTTAAGGGGGGTTTTTTTCCATGGCTTTAAAAAGGGGCCCTATTTCGGCATGCATTTTGACGCTATTGCCCTTATACACTGGAAATGTGCACCCAATTACGGTAATTTTAGTCTCTAGAGAGCTATGGATTACGCGTCGTCTCCCGCACAAAATACGACCCCCATTTTATGCGCGGGGTGAGTATTTTTAAAGTCAATTGTTTCGGGACTCATTCCCTGACAATGCTTGCTGATTGGAGGGGGGCTTAAGCGTTTTGATCAAAAATGTGAAAAAAGAACCTAAATTTTTTTCATTTTTATTTCTAAGTAGCAAAAATGCTTTCCAAAAATTCCTTGCCCTTTTGATTTTTTTTTACCTATAGTTTGCTGATTGATTTGTTTGTATATTACGCCCACTAGTTGCACCTATTAATTTTTTTTTCAGAAAAGTTTTTTTGGATGGAAACCCAAGTTTTGTTTTTAGACTTTTTTTATCGCATACGATATTTCAAGTTTCGCCTTTGTAGGTTCAGCCCGTATTGTTAACACTCAAATTTTGGGTATATTAAACCTTGTGAAACTTATTTTTATATTACCACAAATAATAAGTCACCTTACAATCCCATCTCCCTGGATCCTTTGCCTTTCTTTACAAAATCATGGAAAAGTAGTTTTCCTTTTTTGGGTTACACATAAAAAAAAAATGCTTTTGAATCAAAAAAATTGGACATGTCCCATAACATGGTCATTCATTATCCCAAACCAAAAAAAAACCCCCGTTATTTGATAGTAAGAAGAACAGAAATATAATTGTATATACTGTATAAGTCAAAGACGCACATTGGTGCAGTATAGGCCTATAGAAGGCTAGATAAGGCAAAGGGAAAATCCTTCCAAGGGGGTGCATGTGGTTGGCGATATTGTCCCTGAGGGATGACATAATCTCCAAAAAAATTTGGAATCTCCGAGACCCCCAAATTTTTTGGGAGAATGTGACAAGTTTGGTAACGGAAGTTAAAGTGAGGGGTTTCCCCAAATTTTTTTGGGAGTTTATTGAAAATTTTTGGTAAACAGGAATTTCAAGGAGTGAATCCCAATTTTTTGGAGATTATTACAATTTGGGAACAGGAATGTTCAAGGGGGGAATCTGGGGAATGGCATTTTTTTGAGTCAGAAATTAATAGGATATTTTTTCACAGGAAGCAATGTATTTTTTCTAATCAACCAATTCCATTAAATAAACTAACCATTTTGCCTTTCAAAATTTAAAATAAAATTTTAAAAACAACAAATTCGGAGGCGGGGAAGTACCCAGTCTAGAGACATATAACAACAAAAAATTTTATAAGGTTTAAAGGATTAGCCTCAGCCCAAATCCTTTTTAGAGACCCATTTTTATAAAGGGGCGGGGAAAAAAACGAAACTGAAGCTCTCGAAATTGATGAAATATCTGTCAGAATATAGAGAATTCATTCAATAAATTAATAACAACAAAAATCAGAATAGGGGATTAATAACTTTCGGGGCCCATCCAGATTTCCCCAAATTAAACAAAAATTCAACGAAACATAGAATCTCTGAGAGAAAAATTTAAAGAAAGGAAACTAACAAATATTGAGGGATCAAAAAAGACTTTGATAACAATCGGGTTTAAATTTTTTGGAAAAATATAAATTTTTACCAAAACCAAATCGGGAAATTCAATCGCAACCCGGACTTTTGCTTAGAAAATCCTCCACAGGTTCTTTTAATACTATACCAGGAAGAAAATGGGGGGGAAGGGGTCAAGAAAGAACAAGGTGGCAAAAAAAAAAGCAAAAAAAAACTTCTACTCAATGCAAGATCAGAATCCTCAAAAATGTCAATCGGGAGGGGGATCAGTGGGATCAAATACATTGTTCCTTCTGCATCCTGGGGTTGGGGGCCCAGGGTGGGGAAACACAGGCAATGATTTTAAATGGCAATACAAATACGCCCCCAGGCAAAATGGAAGGTTTGAACACAGGCAAACTCAAATCAACCAAATAATACACTTCTTGCAATTTAGACGAAAAAAGGCCCTTTTCATAACATCAAAATGCCCGGGGCCTAAAGAAATAAAAAAAATTTTTTGAACACAAGGTACACAATTTACGGAACACAATGATTTTTTTTTCAGCTATTGATTTTGTTTTGACACATACTTTTTCCTTTTTGATGCCCCTTTTATCACCAATAAAAGCCCGCCAGGGGAACGTCTGTGCACCAAGTTTGCAAAATTTTTTTTGGGTTGGGGAGGATGTATTGTTTTTCTAAACACCTTGAAATATTCACAGATCGATTTTTTTTGGGGGCCTTTATTGATAAATTTTTTTGATTTTTTGGGATGGTAGAAAAAAATTTTATTCATGATTTTGTATCAAACTTAATAATAATAAAATTTGGGGATGAAATTCACATTTGAAATCATCAGGAGAAAATTAATTTTTTGGATCTTAAAATTATGTTGGATGAAAATAAGCAATTCAGAAAAAAATATTCAAAAAAATACGGCTACCAATAGTTTTTTTACATTTCTCTATTGCATCCACCTCCAAAAAAAAGGGTTTCCCCATAGGCAATTTCTTAGGGCTCGTAGAAATTGTTCTACGTTAGGGATTTAATAAAAGAAGTTAAAGTTAAATGCACTTTTCGGGAAAGGGGGTTAGCCTAAAAATTTTGGGGAAGGCTTTTTAATGGGCTTTTTAACATGACAGGGGACATTTTTAAATTAAAAAGAAAAAAGAAAAAAACCCGATTTAATTTTGTTATCCCTTTTTATGTAGAGCTAAGAAATAGAGCAACTTAGAAGAAAATTGGGGCACATTCAAAGGCAATCCAGTATTCTCTGAGTGATTTCTAAATACCCTAGTGTACTTATAGAAGAGGAAGAAATCTTAGGGAAAATTTGTACATCTCATTTTGAGGGAGATGGCAAAAAAACTGTTCAGTCTCCGGTGGTAGCTCATATCCCGTGGAAAACTGTTATTCTGTCCTTCATAGGGAAAAAAAAAATTTGTTAATCCCATTTATAAAAGAAATTTTAGAAAGACAATTCATCAATTTAAAACCAAGGGTGGTTTTGGGGTATTTACCCGCCCCAAAAATCTATTGGGAAAAAAAAAATACAGGGGTTGTCGTCGGTCTCGAAAATCTGAGTACTATTAAAACTAGAGGTGACACTCCCCTACAAGACACATTTTGGAAGTACTAATGGGGGAAATAGAGGGGCTAAAATTTTGGGGCATATGTGTAAAAAGTAGGGGAAGAAAGGGGGGATTTTGGATGTAGTTTTTTTTTGCGGGAAAGGCAAAGGGGTACACAGACCAATACATTGAAACTAAAGGCCTAAAAAGAAGGGTTTTCTTTTCGGCATTTATTGATCTTGCTGATTCCCTATATAAATTTTTGAAAAAACATGATATATGTGATTAAGATGGTCAAGGGATATCACAGTTTTAATTATGACTAGGGAAACACAAGTCAATATTGTTTTTTTTTTCCCCCCCCCCCTTCCATCTCCCCCCCGCGGCCCCCTTCCCCCCCTTCCCTCCCCTCCCCCCTTTTGCCTTCTTTTTCCCATTGCCCCGGGGGCCTTAAAATGACAGTATTCATCAGTAGGCCACGGTTTCTATTTAACAAATTGGGATCTTATATTGCTTTTTCAAGGACTATTCATGTATGTACTCATGTAGGAGATTTATTGTTCCTGCTTGACGCTGGTCTGGCGGGCGGGTGCAGCTGGATCGGTGGCATTTGAGGATACTGGAGTTTTAACATGCCCCAAGTGGATATGGGGGATTTTAAGGCTACTTGAGCCTAGGAGAAATCTTCAAAGGGGGAAATTGAGGTCAGACTGGGGGGGAGGGCTACCTAAAAACCCACAGTATTTTTTAAATATTGAAAATTTTCTTGAAAGAGAAGTAGTTTATAAAAATAGCTTGAGACAATACTATACAAAGAGGGAAAATTATTTATGGGGCCCATCTTTGGAATAAATCATATTCCCAAAATAGGAGAAGAGCTTTATGGGGAAATAATATGACATGGGCTATTTTTACAGTGGGGTTTTATATTTTCCCCAAGAAAATTTCATATTAGTATTGAAGAAAGGGGTTATGGAATTTACAAAGATCAGTGTGCTTTAATTTAACCTAGTCTCTTAGTTCATTCTAGGTAGGGACGCAGTTGCAAAAAAATAGAGAAGTGAGATGGGAAACCCATCACAGTCAGGCTGAGGTGCTTTTTGGGCGTGCATTGGGACCAAGGGAGGGGGGCAAGCCCGTTATGGAATGGCGAATTTTTACTGAAAGGGTTTTGGTATGAGAAAGGGGGCGCTTTACAGACATTTTAAGTGTGCCGGCCGGAAGGGAGGGGCTTTTTGTGGGTTCTCTGATGGGGATTGGTGGCACTGAATGGGTGTTTCCTAACATGATATAAAAGGAAGTAGCTCAACCACGTGACGGACCTCTAAGCCTTATAAAGCCATTACTGGGGAAACATTCGGGGAGGGCAGGGATGACGTTTTAAATTTATCTCTCACCTCTGTCTCAATGTCACCCGCTGCAACTGAAAAGGGGGGCCCTTTTTTGTTCTGTTCAGAATTAGGGGCGACGCCCAATTTTTTGGCTTGGGGCCCTTTCGAACTAGTTTCTTTTTCATGATATGTCTCCCGTTTAAAAGTGGGGGGCCACCAAATTGATGATAAAAAAGTTATTCCTCTTTAGAACAAAAGAGTTAAAATGATGAGAAGAGATCAGGTTTTTAAAAAGTGTGTATAAGTTTTAAAAGTTAGATTAAAAAAAAGTTACTTTTAGTGTTTAAAAATAGAAACGATAGATTTTAATTTGCCCATGGGAAAATAGAAATAAGTGACCGAAGGGATGGGCCCAGTCTTGATTTCTACAATCTTCTTTGCACTGTGTGGCAAGAACTTGTGCAGCGTGTGCAGGGCTCCCTTTTTCAGAGAAACTTAATTGTTAGTAGATGGAAATGGTCCACAAGGTCGTTGAAAAGATATGGGAGGCAAAACTCTGCACCACATAAAGGAGCTATTATAATCTACAAGAGCTATGGGCCCCTCTCACTTCTCTGTATGCCATTGGGTATTGTACAAAATATCCCACTTACTTTGGTACCAAAAATGCTTGAAAAACCTTTCAACTTTTGGCAGAATGCAATAAATTTTGACCTGGATATATTCACAAAGTAAAGACGGTATTTTTCAATGTATCAGAATAGCAAGCAATCTGCCTGGAGGATGGATACATTTTCATGGATATATTTTGACCTGCACATATTTTACTCTATGAAAATCAAAATTATGTTACAACACGTTTGAAATGCCCACCACATACATCCAAGTATGGTTGAACAACATGCTCCATGTTTAGGTAGGTGTGCCAGCATATCCATGTCCACTGCATTGATTTGTTGCCAGACATAAAGAACCAGCAACAATACAGTTTTGTAATATACAGCTGGTTATTTTGGATGCAGACAGATGACCATCTGTCTATAAATGGAGGCAGATAATGGAGAACACTATTTTATGAGCAACATATTTTTAAATTGAGGGCGTGGGAGGAGAAATGTATGCATATTGTGGGATTTTCTGTCTGTGGCTGTAGGTGGATCATAGGGTGCAATTGAGTTTATCTTCCAACTTATATATCTATATTTGCATGTTTTTTAAAAGCAATACTACTATACAATAGGAGATGGCAGTGCTGCATTGAAGGATGGGTCCTGTGAAATGGAGAAAATAAGGTGCCGTATACGCGGCCTTCAAATATGGAAGCATAGGAGACACAACAGATTCACTGAACAGACATCTTCCTACATTGTATATTGTAAGTGCTTGTGGACAGGGTCCGCTCTTCTCCTGTATCAGTTTGTTACTCAGTGTTATTACTGTATTTGTCCAGATCTTACATTATGTACCTGAACCTTCCTTTCAGGTCCCTTCCTTTGACTCTTTCGTCCCTTCCTTTGACTCTTTCGGCCATTTTCTCTCAGAGTGGCGGTCATATACTGGCTCCCCCCGCTGGTTTCTGGTTCATTTTGCTGCATGGCTCCCTCGCTTCCTCTCTACTGAAATGCCCACTCTCATCATGGGTGATTGCTGATTTCAACATCCCCATATCTCCTTCAGCCTCTCAGTTTCTTTCACTAATATCTTCTCTTGGCCTCTCGCTATTTGCAGATTCCCCCACCCACAAGGATGGGAACTGTCTAGATCTGGTCTTCTGTAATCTCTGCTCAATTTCTAACTTTACCAATTCTTCTTATGTGCAATCTGATCACAACCTTATCTCCTTCGCTACCACTAGTTCTCAATCTTCTCTGAACACACCTGCCTGTCACACATTCAGAAATATCTGCTCCATCAACACTCAGGAACTCACAGATGTTCTACAGTCCTCACTGTCCCCAAACTCCACCATTTCCTGTCCTGACCCATCTGTAAAACAATACAATGAAACTCTCTCAACCACTCTGGACAGATTGGCATCACTTACACACCACATCACCAGAGTCAAATGCTGGCAGCCTTGTAACACGGCTAAGACTCGCTTTCTGCAGAGCGATGTTCCAGGTGTGCTGAACATCTGTGGAGAAAGTCAAGTCTATTAACAGTATCCGGCAAAACATCACATCTCAGTCCCTAAGTAATACCCATCCTGTCCCTTCTTCTAGTCTGCTCTCAGCTCTTGACCGGACAACAAAAGAAGTAGTATCCAGGCTTTTCTTGTCTGCTCGCCCCACCACTTGCTCTAATGACCCCATTCCCTCCCACCTCGTCCAGTCTATTTCTCCAGCTGTCCTCTCTCACTTTACTGTAATCTTCACCTTCTCTCTCTCCACTGGGATCTTTCGATCCTCGTTTAAAAACGCTGCTATAACCCTTTTACTAAAAAGTACACTCTGGACCCATCCTACGCTGCTAACTTCTGACCTGTCTCTAACCTGCCCTTCATGTCTTAAGTCTTGGAACACTTGGACTGCTCTTGCCTAATCCACTATCTCTCTGCTAACTCTTTTCACGAACCTCTACAATCAGGTTTCCGCACTTTACACGCCACAGAAACAACTCTTGAACGACCCCCTCACAGCTAAATCTCAGGGCAACTACTTGCTGTTGCTACTTATGGTCTCTCTGCAGAATTTGACACTGTTGATCACCATCTTCTCCTGAGCATGCTCAGCACCATTGGCCTACAGGACACCGCAACCTTGGTTCTCATCCTACCTCTCTGACCTCTCCTTCAGTGTCTCAGTTGCAGATTCTGTATCCTCTCCTCTTCCTCTTAGTGTCGGGGTTCCTCAAGGATTGGATCTTGGTCCTATCTTTTCAACTTACAGAGCCCCAATTGGGCAAACCATCAGCAGATTTGGCTTTCAGCACCATCTCTATGCAACAAGAGCTCAAGGTAATCAGGCGGCACCGACACCCAAAATTCACTCCATATGGTTTAGTGTCTCATAAAACAACCCAGCACTATATCCAATTTCAGTGGTGCTCAGCTTCAAATAGAAAAGTCCCAATGATTATCCAAGTAATAAAGAATGTAAGCGGCACTCACCAATCTTCTTCTTTGTAAAGATTTATTGTAAACACTCACGTTACATGGGAAACAAGCACATCCACCTCAGCCTACGGCCGTTTCGCGCACTGACTAGCGCTTTCTCAAGGCATGATCATGCCTTGAGAAAGCGCTAGTCAGTGCGCGAAACGGCCGTAGGCTGAGGTGGATGTGCTTGTTTCCCATGTAACGTGAGTGTTTACAATAAATCTTTACAAAGAAGAATTGGTGAGTGCCGCTTACATCTTTATTACTTGGATAACCATCTCTATGCTGCTGACACTCAATTAACACCTCTTCCCGTGACATCACTCCTGCTCTCCTACAAAACACCAGTGACTGTCTGCTGTCTCTGACATCATGTCTTCCCTCTATCTTAAAACCTCACTAAAACTCTACTTCTTGTCATTCCACCATCTACTAACTGACCCCCCTCTGCTATTTCTGTCTCAGTGTGTGGTACCACCATAACTCTTAGGCAGCAGGCCAACTGTCTTGGCGTTATATTAGATTCTGATCTGTCCTTCACTTCCTATATCCAATCCCTTGCCCGCTCCTCTCACCTGCACCTCAAGAACATCTCCAGAATCCATCCTTTTCTCACTGTGGAAGCAACTCAAACTCTTAGTGCTGTTCTTGTTCTTTATTGTCTTGACTACTGTAACTCCCTGCTTAACGGCCTCCCTCTATGTAAACCATCTCCTCTCCAGTCTGTTCTGAATGCAGCAGCCAGACTCATCTTTCTTTCCAGACACTATACTGATGCCTCTACCCTGTGTCAGTCATTGCACTGGTTGCCCATTCAGAACAGAATACAACAGAAACTCATCATTTTGACCTATAAAGCTGTCCACAGTGATGCAACCCCCTACATCTCCTCTCTCATCTGTTTCTACCACCTTAGTCGGGCTTTCCGCTCTGCTGCTGATATCAAACTACAGGCCACAATCATCCGAACCTCCCTTGCCCGCCTCCAAGATTTCACACGTGCTGCACCAGTTCTCTGGAACATGCTACCTCAGGCACACGCGTAACCCTCACAGTTTTAAGAGTGCAACTGAGAATATATCTCAGTCTGGTTTACCACGATCACTAATTGCTAACCCCCACATTTCTGTCACTACCTACACTTTGGCACTTTTCTGTATATAGATGTATGGACTGGGTGGCAGGTTCATCCGATTTTTATGTAAACCACCGCATATTTATGTAATATGCCTGGACCATTGTAAACGTAGCACTTCTCAACCTTCGTTTTACCCATACACCCTTATAGATTATAAGCTCTTGCGAGCAGGGCCCTCACACCTTGGGAGACATGTATGGAACTAGGTGCATCGAAGTGCATTTTGGCATCAATTTTTCAGAGTCAAATGCTCCTGAATGTATGAAAGTGGTTTTTTTGTGCGTTCATAAATAGTGTCTAAAGTTCTCCTCGTCTATGTGTTTGGCGCATTACGGAACTTAGGCGCATTAGTAATGCCCCAAACATGTATAAAGGCTTCAGATAGGCTGGAAATAAAAGAGAAGTCATTAGAATAGCATGTCAGTGACACGAAACTCTTGTACTGATCTTGATCAGTGGACCACAGGTCCCAGCAAAACCTGTGGTGTGCTGGCTCTTGCTGTATGTAGAATAAAGGGTGAGAGCAGCAAAAATAAATTTCAAATTTAATGTAGAAAAAATTAAAAATCAAAACAAAATAATCAGTGGGTTATTAAATGTAAAATTAGTTTTAGATTCTTTTAATTTTAAATACGTTTTAAAGGAGATATTTTTATATTTTTGGGATATTATATAGTTTTATATTAATTTTATATGATAAAATTTATTAATTTTAAATAATGTAATTGTATATAGTTTGATAATTATCAGAAATTACTTTTTATTATTGTACTGGTGTAAGTTGAGAAATATTGGACATTTTGTTTCCTAACAGCAAATCTAGCTCCACTTTGACTCCTCAGACTCAGACAGACTATGTTGAAATAGAGCTGCCTGTTCGAGCAGTAATGCGCCTAGTTTTGCCAAATCACATTCATATATGTGTCTAATAATATGAGTGTGGTGCGGCATGCCTCCGTAACGCCCCCAGAAAGCCCTCTCATGTTAGGCGCATTAGAAAGTGTTGAGTCTTGTGAACAATGCGCCTGACACATTCATTAGGTACATTAGACATTGTAGCCAGCCCACTTTTGATGCCATAAAACGTTGAAAAACTCGATCATACATGTATCCACTTGTGTCTGATCTTTAATTATCTTTTTACTCTATAATGTCTTTTTTTCTGTATTTATTACCCTCCAAATTTTAAAGTTCTGAGGTACTGAGAATATGTTGGCGCTATATAAATAAAGATTATTATACAGCTTGTTATGTTGGATGCAGATGGATGACCATCTGTCTATAAATGGAGGCAGATGATGGAAAACACTATTTTATGAGCAACATATTTTTAAATTGAGGGCGTGGGGGAGAATTATATGCATATTGTGGGATTTTCTGTCTTCGGCTGTAGGGGGATCATAGGGTGCAATTGAGTTTACCTTCCAGTTTATTCATGTTTTTCAAAAGCAATACTACTAGAGGAGATGGCAGTGCTGCATTGAAGGATGGGTCCTGTGAAATGAAGTAAGATGCCATATATGCTGCTCTCAAATATGGAAGCATAGGAGACATAATAGACATCTTCCCACATTGTATGTTATAAGCGCTTATGGACAGAGTCCGCTCTTCTTCTGTATCAGTTTGTTACTCAGTCTTAATACCGTATTTGTCCAGCTTTTACATTAAGTACCTGAACCGCTGGAATTAATGTCACTCAAAAATAATGAAAAAAATTATCAGTTATAATGAATCATACATTACAGAAAAAAAAACTGTTTCTCTACTGACCTGGCCAAAATAAGTGATTCATTGAACAACAGAAGAACTAGATTGCCATTAAATTCAAAGTGAATACATTTATTTAATTAGAATTCAATTTCATTGGCAAAACAATAAATGCATTATGAGAGCTCCATGGTATTAAAAATATTTAAATGGAGTTAAACAAAGCTCTGAAACCATGAGAATGATAGCAGCTATGTAGATCCAAAAATATAATTATAGTAATTCAGCTAATTGTTCAAATCTCCAAACATAAAACAAAATCTAAAAATATAATTTGTGATGTAGTCATTCAATGTTCCTTGCACATAAAGGCCGTGTTCACACGCTTATTCCCCCACGGATTTGTGAGCCGTATTGACTCACAAATCCGCCGTGAATAAGGGCGGGACGGGGCGGGCCGGATCGCGGCGGGGGCGCCGCTCCCGGCCCCATAGACAATGCAAATTTTAAAACGGCGCGTCCGCGCCGTAAATAATGTGCATGTCACTTTCTCCCCCCGCGGCGGATTCGCCAAGCGGGAGCAGCGACGGAATCCACTGTTCTCTATGAGAGCAGTGGATTACCGTAATTGCTGCCCTGCGGATTGGCGCCGTACTGCAGCGCAAATCCGGCGCGCAGTACGGCGCCAATCCGCGGCAGAATAAGCCGTGTGAACGAGGCCAAAGGTTAATTTGGATGGTTGTCAAAAGTTTGTTTAAACTTTATGTGAATGAAATAAAACTGATTATCTAGTGACAATGGCATCAGTCAAGGGGTGGGATATAAGTTATTACACAGCAAGTGAACAGTCCGTTCTTGATGTGCTGAAAGCAAAAAAACAGACAAAGCTCATTTGACAAGGGACAAATTTGGGTGGGTAGACGATGGATTTAGATCATTATGAAAATGACAAGACTTGTAGGATGTTAAGAAAGGACAACTAGTACAGACGTGAAGATTAGCCCATCAAGACACTTCCTACACAAAAGCTACTTTTTCAAAAATTGCTTTAAAAAAAAAAAAAGTAATGCCCGCTATAATAGAAAGGTGTCAGAACACAAAGTGTATTGCAGCCTAATGTGTCCCATGATGAACCCTGTCCATTGTTGACAGTAACTGCAACGGGCTTGTGAGCATCAGACTGGACAAAATCGTCAATTTAAGTCTGAAGAGCACATAGCATAGCAATAAATACAATAAATAGTAACCACTATGCAGAGAAACATCCCACAGATGTTTGTCTTCTCTATTGCTAATTGCTCAACTGAGCTGTATTTCTCTGGAATTCCACTTTTGTATTGCATGTGATCATCATGTAGTAGAATGCACTATTCCATACAAAGGCATATAGTTATATACCCCTGGAATGCATTTTTTAAAACATGGTAGCCTGTATTTAACTGATGCTAATTAGTCACATCCACCAAAGGTTTCCTATAGGAGGTACTGTATATGTCAGGAAATGTCCCCCAAAGAAAACTTCTGATTAATACTGTGAAACACCAGGTGAGAAGGTCCTTATTTACATTGGTGTCATGTAATATATGTGATCCTTGGAATTGGTGCATCCAGAGAGGTGTAACGCCCTGTCTGATCTCAAGAGTTAAAGGGGTTGTCCAGTTTATTAAAAAAAGTAAATAAAGAAGGCACCAAATTAAAAAAAAGCAAAAAACAAAAACTCATACTCTACTTTCTTCTTACTTTCATTCCAGCAGTGGCTATGTGGTGTCTCTTCCTGGAATTGTTTACCTCCTACCGAACAGGATATCATCACTTTAGCCACTAACTGGCTGCAGCAGTCATAACATTGCCTTACATCACCTTCTGAGTTGTTCAGTTTTGAACAGTGAAATAAGGCAGTGGCACATGACCACTGCAGTCGTGATGTTCAGTGTGGTCAGATCCAGGAAGTAAACAGGAGACTGGCGAGAGATGCCACAGAGCTTGTGCTAGAATGAAGGTTTTATTTTAATTTGGGCAGCAGTACCTTTATTATTAATTTGTTTTAATATGCTGGACAACCCCTTTAATGTACACACAGATGCATCAAGTACTATATGTAATCCCTGGAGTTTTTGTGCCTATAGACCAGGGGTCCTCAAACTTTTTAAACCGGGGGCCGGTTCACAGTCCCTCAGACCATTGGAGGGCCGGAATATAGTTTAAAAAAAAAGTTTTACTTTGGGGGTCGATACGATTACGGCGATACCCAATTTATATAGTTTTTCATGTTGAAGCGCTTTTTTTAAAATAAAGTTTTTATTTTGTAAAACAATATTTATGCATTGCTATCTTCTGATGGCCATAGCTTTTTTATATTTTTCTGTATACAGAGCTGTGTAAGGACTTTTTTTGCGGGATGAACCGACGTTTTACTTGGTGTCACTTGGCATTTATATGGCTTTTTGATCACTTTTTATTCCATTTTACATGCTGAGGGATGAACAAAAATCACAATTCTGACTTTTTTACGGCGTTCACCGTGCAGTTTAAATAACATGACAGATTTATAGGGCAGGTTGTTACATACGTGGCAATACCAAATATGCTTGCTTTATTTTTGGATCTTTTTTCGGGTGATGGGTGTTTGTAAAGGGGAAAAGAGCAGTGTACGTGTTTATTTTTTGTGTTTCACTTTTTTTTTTTTCACTTTTACCCACAGGGGATTTGTATCGGTATATGCAGCATTGCTGGTCAGTCACCATGACAACATTTGTAGAATTCCCAATGCCGACCACATTTCTTATAGATTCCAGCTCTCCCAGATGACAAGTGTGCTGAGCAATAATCAGGGATGGGTGCCAGGAATAGATCACCTGCAGACGAGACAAACTTGTCACCTGGGAAAACTGTGGAATCTATAACAAATGTGTCCGACATTGTGAACTCTACTAACATCTTCACCCAGCTTTCCCAGACACCTGAAAAGCTAAACATGCAACAGGGACTGGGAAAGCACATTACAATCCATAATAATTATAGGGCTTCTAAAAAGGTGGTCACCTCTGTCCGACAAGTTGGCTCCTGTCCTGACTCGGAGGTTGGGGGGAAGTGGGGGCTCCTGCCCTGGGTCTGGAGGAGAGGGGGGCTCCTGCCCTGGGTCTGGAGGAGAGGGGGGGCTCCTGCCCTGGGTCTGGAGGAGAGGGGGGGCTCCTGCCCTGGAGGAGAGGGGGGGCTCCTGCCCTGGGTCTGGAGGAGAGGGGGGGCTCCTGCCCTGGGTCTGGAGGAGAGGGGGGGGCTCCTGCCCTGGGTCTGGAGAGAGGGGGGTTTTTCTGCCCTGGAGGAGAGGGGGGGCTCCTGCCCTGGAGGAGAGGGGGGGCTCCTGCCCTGGAAGAGAGGGTGGGCTCCTGCGCGGGAAGAGAGGGGGGGCTCCTGCCCTGGGTCTGGAGGAGAGTGGGGGCTTCTGCCCTGGAGGAGAGGGGGGGCACCTGCCCTGGAAGAGAGGGGGGGCTCCTGCCCTGGAAGACAGGGGGGCTCTGCCCTGGAAGAGGAGGGGGGGCTCCTGCCTGGAGGAGAGGGGGGGCTTCTGCCCTGGAAGAGAGGGGGGGCTCCTGCCCTGGAGGAGAGGGGGGGCTCCTGCCCTGGAGGACAGGGGGGCTTCTGCCCTGCGTGTCTGGGAGGAGGCTTCTGACCTGGCACTCCGTGGCTCCTGCCCTGCCTCTCGTGGCTTCTCTCCTGTGGCGGGAATGCTGAGCACTGACCGCACATCCTGCTCTGGAAGTCAGCCTCAGCGGCACCTGGAGTGCGGACTGTGGGTGGGGGACACTATGGAGCTGATGGGAGGTGCCTGAGGGCGGACACTTGCAGTATATGGGAGGTGTCTTGAGTGGAGGGAGGGCGACACTCTGCAATGTTTTTTTACATTGCAGAGTGTCCGCGCCCTCCACCCACTCACTCACAGACACCTCCCATATACTGCAAGTGTCCGCCCTCAGGCACCTCCCATCAGCTCCATAGTGTCCGCCCCCCCGAAGCTGGCCCCTGCTGTTGTGCTGTTCCCGATCACTCTCATGTTACCTGTCACCGCCCGCAGCACCTCCTATCGTATGGGAGGTGCTGTGGGCGGTGACGGGTGACGTGAGGCATCGTGAACAGCGCAACGGCAGGGGCCAGTTTATAGCGAACGCACCAGTGAAAAGGGAGAACTGCGGCTCCGCCGCGGCCACCGCCGGTGCCGTGGTGGATGTCAACGCTCGGCAGCGGCGGCGGGTGGCCGCGGCGGGCCCGATAAAAATACCCCGCGGGCCGCATGCGGCCCGCGGGCCGTAGTTTGAGGACCCCTGCTATAGAGAATAGAGGTGTCATGTGCTTTATGTAATCCGTGGAGTTATTGCACCCACAGATGGGTCATGTGCCAGACATATTCACTAAAACAACATACACACATGTACTACCTGTAAGTGGTCCCTAGAGTAACTGTGCCCA
The DNA here is from genome assembly GCA_025379985.1 of Phyllomedusa bahiana. Classification (NCBI taxonomy): domain Eukaryota; kingdom Metazoa; phylum Chordata; class Amphibia; order Anura; family Hylidae; genus Phyllomedusa; species Phyllomedusa bahiana. The sequence goes on from JAODAL010034254.1 coordinate 21,015, forward strand.
CAGAGATGTCATGTGCTCCATGCAATGTAATCCCTGGAGTTATTGTTCCCAAAGAGTTGTCATGTGCTGTAAGTAATTCCTAGTTATTGTACCCACATATAGTTTGTGTGCCATACACAAACAATGAAGCTATTATGCCAATTGACTTGTTTTTATGAAGAGCTGAGTAGAAGTCTAGATAGTAAAAGAGATGTGGACACAGGGCGACATGTATGAACAGGGTCGCGCCAGAAGTCTGGCGTCTTTTCAGCCCGACATCTAGCACAGCCCCGTTCGCTATAGTTTTAAATTGCCCGCACGCCAATATCAGGCGCATTACAGAGCGCCCGCGGCACTTTGTAATGCACCTGATTCGGGGGACGTGCGGGAGGTGGGGCGCACTAGAACCGTACAAAGCTATAGATTTATAGCTTCAGTACGGCAATTCCAGGCGCTTTACTGCTGGAACAGGTAAACCACTTTCAAAGTGGTTTATCTGAGACAGAATTGATGTTTATGCAGTAGAATGTGCCTGATTTATGAACCGCTGTAGAGTGGGTTCATAAATCAGGCACATTCTATACTATTTAACGTCTTAATGCCAAAAATCATACATGTCGCCCATAGTGTTTATAGATTTTTTAAACGCATTTGACACTGTCCCTCATGAACGGCTATTGGGTAAATTAAAGTCAATAGGGTTAGAAATATTCGTGTTTAGTTGGATTGAAAAATGGCTATCAGATCGTATTAAGAGAGTGGTGGTAAATGATTCCTACTCTGAATGGTCCCCAGTTATAAGTAGTGTACCCCAGGATTCAGTACTGGATGCACTTTTGGAAGATATTTATCAATTGCAATCAAACCTGGACAGACAGGGCTGGACATATTCATGTATGATGGTGTAATGGCTGCCAAAAAAACGATCTTAGCCCTTTCTGACATATGTATGAATGACCTTTCATCACAAACCGGCGCACTTCAGACACCTTCAACACTTATGTATGCACCAATTCATAAGATTATGAATTGAATTATTGCACCACATTCATAAGATTAGACAAATTTATGAATGTGTCCCGAGTGTCCAGAATGTGGCGCACAAATGCCGTACTAATTCATGCCAATTTCAAATGGTCGAGACAAATTTTGGCAAGTGTTTTTGTCTCACAGCAGGACATATTTATAAAGTGAAAGACACTTTCATACATGCTGGCGAAAGTTACACTAACCTAGTGAGAAGTACAACTGTCTAGTCTGTGCCAGTTTTCATAGATTTAGCCTACAGTGTTTGGACATCCACTTGGCAAATGGTACTTGTAAAGTTCTGCATCTGGGTACTAATAATCTGTATGCACATATGTCCTATGGGGTAAAAAACTGAGAATCACTTGATGAAAAGGATCTGGGTGTACTTCTGGATCATAGATTACAGAATAACATGCAATGCCGCCACTAAGGCCAGCAGGATATTGATGTGTATTAAAAGAAGCAGGATAGGAATGTATTATTACCACTATATAAAGCATTGGTACGGCCACATCTAGAATATGCTATTCAGTTTTGGTCTCCAGTTTATAGAAATTATATAGTAGAGCTAGAGAAAGAACAAAGACGAGCAACCAAACTAATAAGGGGAATAGAACATCTTGGTTATGAGAAAAGGTTAAAATAATTAAATTTATTTAGTATTGAGAAAAGATGGCTTCAGGGAGACATGATTAACTTCTATAAAATCAAACAAATGGCCACCACAAAAAGAATGGTGAAAAGCTATTTCATGCACAACCCCCTCAAAAAAACAAGTGGGCATTCCCTTTATCTGGAGAAAAAAAGGATTTAATCTACAGAGGAGAAAAGCTATGTTCTTACTGTATATGATTCCTGGAGTTATTGTACCCACTGAGGAGTCACATGCTGATTGTAGACCTTTCGTTATTGCATCCACTGAGTCATCATGTACCGCACATAATCCCAGCATTAAGGTGTCATTTATCTATGTGATTCATTACAGGAGTTCACACACAGAGGCATTAGGTACTATATATGATTAGTGTTGAGCGATTGCGTTGGCTATCGAGATCGAGCGATAGTCGATAGTCGGCCGCTATCGATAAGGTTTTTCGATAGTGAGCATAGATTATGAGCGATTACCATTAAAGTCTATGGGAGAGCAACAACACCTTCATTATTACACCCAAACAAGGCTGGAGAAGCTGAAATTAACATCCACAATGGATATGTGCTACATCTTAGGCAACACACTTAGGTTATAAAAGTCACAGAACCTTTCAATTCACCTGTTGTGAATATAGAATTGCTGTTTTAAGATTTACGTGGATGCTGCGTCAATGAACAAAGCTGGGTGCGCAAAAGTAAAAAAACACGTATCTGTTATGTTTTCGTATAATACACGGTATTATTTGCACCTTTCAATTCACCTGTGGTGACTATAGAATTGCTGTTTTAAGATTTACGTGGATGCTGCGTCAATGAACAAACCTGGGTGTGCAAAAGTCAAAAAACACGTAACTGTTATGTTTTGGTATAATAAACGGTATTTTTTGCACCTTTCAATTCACCTGTGGTGACTATAGAATTGCTGTTTTAAGATTTACGTGGATGCTGCGTCAATGAACAATGCTGGGTGTGCAAAAGTCAAAAAAACACGTAACTGTTATGTTTTGGTATAATAAACGGTATTTTTTGCACCTTTCAATTCACCTGTGGTGAATATAGAATTGCTGTTTTAAGATTTACGTGGATGCTGCGTCAATGAACAAACCTGGGTGTGCAAAAGTCAAAAAACACGTAACTGTTATGTTTTGGTATAATAAACGGTATTTTTTTGCACCTTTCAATTCACCTGTGGTGAATATAGAATTGCTGTTTTAAGATTTACGTGGATGCTGCGTCAATGAACAATGCTGGGTGCGCAAAAGTCAAAAAACACGTAACTGTTATGTTTTCGTATGATACACGGTATTTTTGGCAACAAACAACCTGTGCTGACTACAAGATTGCTGGATTGTAATTTAACTGCAAGGTGGATATATCAACAGTCACAGGTGTAATGGGTAAAATTAAAATGAACACATATCTGAAATGTATACTGATAATAAAAGTGGAGTTTTGCACCTAACAAAGAGACCTGCAGTTACTAGAAATGATGTGTATCCAATATAAGTTCAGGCTGCCCAATATCCAGGAAATATTTCAATAGCAAACTGTTAATAATAAAGATATTCCACTACAATGTCTACACTAAGTCTTGGTGAACTTTATCCAGTGTTCTTTATAGATAGAGCTTGTCTGTGTTCGCCCGCGGGGCCCCCCCCCTGCTCCCCCCGCCGTGAATTTACAGCGGTAGATGCTGCTTTAAAATTCTCTAGCTAACTACATAAAATGTTCAAATCTCTAATCTAACTAAATTGGAAGGATCACAGCTAATAGTAGAGGTTTCTCTGTGCAGAAATAGACTAATTTCGCTGAGCTGTTTGGCCACAGGCAGAGCGCAGGTCCTATCCCTATGAGACGCTGAGAGACACTGAGGCTGAAACAGGAAACGCTGTTCTATGTAAAACGAGGTCATGTGGTTTTCCAGCCAATCGCAACCATACACATCCCAGTCATGACGTCGCACACACATCTCACCCTGCTCTATTCTGTAATCTCATTTGCTGGCCGCCAAAATTACAGGAAGCGCCGAAAAAGGCACGATCTTAATAGATGATGCTCAGATTTTAACCTTAATTATCGCATGATCTGGAAATTTCGATCACCATAAAAACCTTGCCGATATCAACTTTGTCGATAAAAATCGCTCAACACTATATATGATCACTACAGTAAATGTGCACAATTCAGCTTCATTTACTGAACGTGACCACTGGATTTAAAAGAGTTACAGGAGAAGAAAAAACATAGCTGCTTTCCCCATGGTATTGCAGTTTAGTCCCATTTATTCTATTGATTTACAAAGCGCTGATATATTTTGCTGTGCTGTACATAGGCGATAATCACACACATGTAGTCGAGCCATGATACCAGGTGTGGAAATACTGCTGGAAGAAAGCAGCCATATATTTCTAATTATGTACAACTCTGTAAATGTGTACAGAGAGTGGCATGAAATACTGCATGTAATAACTGGAGTTGATGTACACAGCAGCATAATATACTGCGTTCACTAGAATTAATGTGTACAATGTGGTCAAGTGCTTTAAAGGGTTTTCCCACCTGTTGGATTAGTTGCTTTACTCCCTGGACTCCTGTTCCTCATTCTTCAAAATGGGGGCATTTCTGAATATGTTAGGCTGGTTCAGACAAGTGGCACTGCCATGACGTCATAGCATCACTTGCCTGAAGGTGCACACTAAACTGGCCGAGGTTACTGCTTTAGCAGAATCCACTCTAATGAGGTTGGGAAATGCTCCAGGGCTTCTGCACATTCCCTGGCGCACTTCTCCATTACTGCACATTGTCTGGTCACCAGAAGGGAGTGTGCATGTGTAAAAAACAAACAAAAAAAAAACATCCCTGCAATCCCGTCCATAGTGACGCTGCATCCCTTGCTGATAGAACATAGCGGTAGTTGGTCACCTAGGCAACAAACTCAACACACAAAAGAGGAGAAAGCTATTGCAGTAGGTAAACCGTACATTTCTGCTTATACAGTGTAATTAGAAAGTGCTTAATTTTACTCGTCTGTACGCTCCCAGCAGCACTTGTTTTAAGTGGATATACCCCTATAGGTTATCACAGGGGTGTAACACTAGCACCCTTACACAGTATTACACCCCTGTGTACTTCAATAATAGCTTTCTCTCTTGTAGACATTTAGGAAAATGATGTGGCACATTTACTATGGAATTACAGCATTATTCTGGTGCAATTTGCACCAAATTACTGGCATACTGTGCATGCTTTATGCAACACTGATTATGTGTTTAGACCATTTTTAGACACTTATTAAAATACAAAAAATTGGAGTACTATCTCAATAAAAAGTTAAAAAATTCTTTATTAACATCTATGGGACAGTAAGTTTGTTGTCCACTGAAGAAGCCTGTTGTTGGTGAAACACGTCGGATCGGGGTCACAGCGACATCTACCTTCCCCCTCTATATGGGTAATATGACTTGTCCATTATGGTTCTTTATAGTAGATTTGATTCTTTAAATCATTTATTGGCCCATTACAGTTAGAGTTTGGGGTGAGGTAGAGATAGTACATGCCATATACTATACAGAATTACATATTTTTTGTATTTGACATTGCTAAGCACTTAAAACAAAGATTTGTGAAATGGGTGTGTGACACCATGGGCCAAAAAATATGTAAAAATGTAGGTACAGTTGGTGGCATAAACTAAGTCAATTAATACATTGTATAAAGTTAGGGTATGTTCGCACAGCTTATTTTGGGGCGCATTTCACCACGTATTTTGCGGTGTACTGCGCTTAATACATGGGGAAACGTACCCCATAATTTCAATAATCCATAGCTCTCATAGAGAAAAGGGAAATTACCCTCCTTCCCCGCCGTAAACCCCGATCGTTTTGAAAGTGGGGGAGAAAGTGACATGTAAATTTATTGGCGGCAAAACTCCCGCGACCTTGAAATGTCAATGGGGGGCTCCCCGGGGGCCCAAAGGGGATTCCCGCCCTTTATCAGGCCGAGCCCCCGAAAAAAATGTACTGGGGGTCCCTTTTACAGAAACCGCCGCAGTAAAATCGTTTTGCACATACCTTAGACTTGGCAGTCTAAGCATGCACCATATTTATCAAAACTGATAAATCTGGCACTCTCTAGTCTAAATTCATACTGTGTTAGTATTAGATAGTATTGATCAATCTGCCACTTTATCTTTTACAGTTTAATATTCCCCTAATGTTTTTTCAAAATTTATTTTCCCCTTTTCAAAAAAAGTCTACCTGCTAATTTCTGAATGCGTTGAGGGGGAGGGGGGGGGGGGGGTTCGAAAGTAAAAAATTTGTTTCATCAGCCCCCTTTCTTGGATGATAAAAAAAAACAAAAAAACCCCTTTCAATCCCCTTTTTTTTCCAGCGCCAAACCCGGTTTCCGGGTTTATCCAGCCCCGGGTTTTATGTCAATGCCAGTTTTCACGTAAACCCTTCACCCAAATCACATCCCAAACAGCAGTCAGTCCCGGGAAATTTAGCAAAAGACTGCTAGGTTTCCTTAAAAGGGTTTCAGGTTTCAAAATGAAGACAAAACCCGGTTTACATAAAAACGGATCACCAAGACCAGCCGTCCCCTAAAAAAGGGGGTTTACAAGGAAATTTTTTCCCCCAAATTTTTTCCCCCATTTAAAAAGATTTTTTATTTTACTGAACACCCCTTTTAAAAGGGTTTGGGAAGTTTGCAGCGAGGGCAGGGTCCCGATAAATATTTTTAGGGCTAAAAAAAAAAGGCCAAATTTTTTTTCATAAATAAGAAAAGCACTTTTTAAAAAACAGCCCAATTTTTTGTATAAACTATTTTAAATATCTTTTAAAAGGGAAAAAACACTGAAGAAAAAGGACCTTTGATTTTAAGAAAAAGTAGTCAGTGTAACAGCTTGCTTTTACAAAAATTAAATTTAAAGTCCCCCAAAGATAAACTCACAAAAACCATAAAATGTCAAAACTCCCTGGCAACAACAGGGGAGTACACCCCTAAGTAAAAATTTAACAAAAATTTCCCCGTTTCCCAAATTTTCCTTCCACTGTGCCATGTGACTTGTTAGGGGTTCAGTGGCTCAGGTGTGAATGGGGTGCTAAAGGTGTTATAACCCTCACACTCTCTCATACTGATCACTGGAAGTGCAACATAGCACCCCCATGGCAAAAACTGAAAGGGAGGACCTGAAAAAAAAAAATTTTTTTCTCTACATAAATAAAACCCTAGGCTTTAAGATAGACAACCCCTTTAAAAACCCGAGAGCAGAACAGGGGGGCCCAAGACCATACCCCCTTTTAACAAGACAGATTCCACTCAAAACCGGCCTTGCCATAGAAAGAAGTTGAGAGCGCGTGCTTAGCGTCTTTAAAAATTTTTCCCCCCAAGATGAGTGCTGCCGGCCCTTTGGCACAGGGGTGAACGGGTGTGGGCAATCACCCTGTCATTCTCAAAACCCATATGCTGAACACGGGCTTAAAAATTGGTCCTGCATGGCTTCATCCCAAAAACAAAAACCTTTCAAAAGATAAATGAAACAAAAAAACCCCCCACATTTTGCTAAAGGACAAGGGGATTTAAGGGAAGGATTTTTAAAAAAAAAATGCCCCTGTGGTCTGATGAGCCCAAGAATAAACTTTAGTTAAGAGGGTGCAAGCAGTGGGGGAAAACCAGTTTGACTGCTGAAAGGCAAGAAAACCAATTAGGGTTAGTGGGAGTGTCATGTTTTGGGGCTGCATGATCGAGGTCTCTAACATCCACTAGCTCCGTGAGGGGGGTCATGGGTTTGGGGAAAGGGGTTTCCCAGGGGCTGAAAACCTGAAAAAGCTCTTTTTGGCTAATGCCTTAGAGTTAAGGCAAGTGCGGAAAAATATTGAGGGTTTCACCCCAAAATATTGAAAAATTTTTGGGGAAAACAATTTGTTCTTTTTTCCTTAGGGGTTTTAACTCACTTTTTTTGCCAGCCATTTAGACATTGATTTGTGTTTTTGATTATTTTGAGGGCACCCCAAATTTAAAGCTGCCATAAAAAGGGCTGAAACACGACTATTTTTTATATTGTAGAAAAAGTGTAAATATCCTCAGTGTTTTCCCAGGAAAAAATATAATGCAAAAATTTACAGAAATGTGAAGGGTTTTGTTTTAAAGGTTTTTAATATATAAATATATTAATATATTAAATATTTATATATATATTTATTTTATATATATATATAAAAACCAAAACGTGTATATAGTCATGTATATGTGTACATGACTTCGTTTGAGTATTTTATACTGTGGTTTTATATATATCTATCAAATACTATAAAACAAAAAAACACAGTATATTTACAAAAAGTATCATAAAAACCATTACATCTACAATAGGTGAATGCACTTTCCACTCATTTCGGGGTGTCATCTTGTAATCACAGCCTATGACCCTTTCTAGCAATGCACCTTTTGTCAACGGGAAAAACATTTTGTGGGGTCAGAAACCACTAACCCCGCCCTACCCATCTTTAGACTTCAGGAAACAACCGTCCCTTCCTCATGAGACAATCTTTCCCCTCATTTTTCCTAAAGTTAAAATTTGTTGGGAAGGAAAAAGGGCCCCGGGTCTGTCCCGGGTTTTTTTCTTAAACAAAAGGGGTTTTCCCTGATTTTGTCCCACAGGGGCCTTTCCCCCCCACCCTCCTTCCAAAAGTAAAAGCCCCAAAAAGCTTTCTCATTTGTGACAGAATCCAACCCTCCCTATTTACATTTCATTTTTTGAGTGATCTTTAAAGCTATTTACGCACCCTATTCTTTCCCCCCCTTCATGATTTACAGAAATGATAGCGGCCAGGCACATATAACCACAGTCATCAATATGGTTACTTTTACATTGAAATGATAAAGATATTAATGACGTCTATTGTACAAGTGTGTGCTACTGCTAATATAGTTGAGCTTTTTTCCTCTCTACATCAGAAGCACTTGTTAACTCAAGGCTTCAACCGGGTTTCTGCCTGTTTAATAACCCACCCCAGGGTTGTCAGGGACAACAATGCAAAAAAACCCCCAGCTTATAGAAAGGCCATTTAAAATGAAATTTCCCCCAATTACGCCCGGGCAAAAAATTCACGGGGAAAAATAAAAGACTAACACATTAAAAGTTTAAATTAACAAGAGAAAATATCAAGATTCTGGAAATGAAATCTTCGGATCTGTAGAAATAAGACACTGCTGAATTTAGCATTCGATTTTGGGAAATCTTTAGAAAAGAATTCAGACTTACTGTGTTTATAAGTTAGTCAGTCTGTATACCAACATATGCTTAAACCAAGATGGAGGTCTAAAAATAATATAATAATAAGCAGCATACCCAGCATGTAAACAGATCATTAGTATCGCCATGAAAAGTACAGGCTCCCACGAATGACTACTACTATGTACTATCACTGACATCTTTCATTTTGATTTTCCAAAGCCTTTTATACCCCTTTTTCTTTTTATAAATCGTAGTAATTTACTACTGGCTGGCTGCCATTTAGGGTTTTGATACAGAGGCTTCATAAAAAAAAAAGTCTTAGAGCAGCTTCACAGTTTTATTTTTGAAAACCAAAAAATTTTTAAAAAAAAACACAACAAAACACACTAAAAGGGGTTGGGTTTACACGTAGTTTTGACTCCGTGGGGGTTTCAACCGCTTTGTTTGTTTCTCTCGGGGACCCCACAGGGCGGCCCCGAGACGGGATTTTAAAAAATTTTGCAGAAACTTTATCACTTGGGCCCAGGAGGAATTTCACGGCGTTTTAAAACGAGAGTTTACCGCTGCCCTGTTTGCTCTGCGTCTGTCGGGGGCCGTCTTTCCCGAAAAGCGATCAAAAAATTGCATGTCAATTCTTTGATCGGGTCCTTTTGGGGAAATTGTTTCCCAGACGAATCGGGGTGGACCCCTTTTAAAGGGCCAAAATATTTTAGATTATTCAAAGCAAATTTTAAACTGTGTCAAAATAAAAGGTTTGGGAAGTAAAAATTTTTGGGGCCTTGGATGGAGGGGAAAAAGTTTTGCAATGGGGAAGCAAAATGGGTCAGTGATAGAAAAAAAAGGGGGGTAATTAACCGTAAAAACTCAAACTGGATATCTGTTACTAGTGGGGGGGGGACCACAGGGGTCCCGTATTGAGCCCCATCCTTTAAATTATTTTTATTAAAAATTTTAAAACTTGGGTTGCATGTCGAATAAACAAATCTTTTTAGTTTATAAATAAGGGTCTGTAAAGTAATCAACAAAAAATTGGATAATGTTATTACAAAAAGGGGTCTGGATAGGTTTTAGGGGCCCGGGCCAAAAAGTGGAAAATTTAGGTTTAAAAACTGATAAAATTTCAAGGGGATGCACAAGGGGAAAAAATCCCTTACATATTACCTGGGTTAAAAGGAAAAAAAAAGTGGGTAAAAAATGAAAAAGGGAAGGGAATCCTGGTGGGGCAGTAAATTAACTGTAGCGCCGTGTTATGCAGCAGCTGCCCAAAGGGAAATTTGCATTTTTGGGGGATTAAAAGGGGCAAAAGATCACATGTTTGGGAAACGCATTCTCCCCCCCTTTTTTTTTAAATCAATTTGGGGCCCCAAACCCCCCATGGAAAATTTTGTACGTTTTGGGAAAAGGGAAAAGGGGCGCCTTTTTAGAGCTTGAACAGGGAAAAGTGGGGAAAAAAATTAAAAAAAAAAAACTGGTGGCTTTTTCCCGAAAGTTAGCGATTGGGGGGTTTTTGGGGGGAGGGGGGGGGGGGAAAAAGGGGGGTTCAGGGGGGGGGGAATAAAAAATTTTGTTTAAATAATTTAAAAGGGGGGGAATAAGAGGGGGGGGGCCGGGGGCCCAATGGGGGAATTTAATTTATACCCAGGACTGGGGGAGGGGGAATGGGGGGAAAAAGGGGGGTCCCCACGGGGGGGGGTTTTGGGGGGGGGTGGGGGGGGGGTTGGGGAAGAGGGGGGGTGGGGGGTAAAGGGGGGGGTGGGGGGATTGGGGGGGGCCTTTTGGGGAGTTCTTGGGGGGGGGGGGGGGGAATTTAACGGGGGGGAAAAAGGGGGGGGGGTTTGGGGGGGGGGGGGGATTTCGGGGGGGGCGGGGGGGGGAATAGAAAACAAGGGGGTTTAGTGGTGGGTTTGGAGGGGGGTTTTGGGTTTTTTCGGGATTTTTTTTCTTTTTATTTTTTTCCTTTTTTTGGGTTTTTTGGTAAAGGAATTTTTTTTAAAAAAAGTTTTACCTTTTTTTTTGGGGGTTTTTTCCTTTTTTGGGATCCCCTTTTTTGGTTTTTTTTTTCTTTTTTGGTATGGACGGTTTTTTTTTTTTTTCGGGGCCAAAAAAAAATGTGGTTTAAAAAAAAAAAATTAAAAATAAAAATTCTTCAGAGATCCAGGGGTGAAAAAATGGGGGGTCCATATTTTTGGGAATTTTGCCCCTGAAAATTTAATAAAAAAGAAAAGGGGCACAAGGGAATATGGGGGCCCCTTTCGGGGGTTTTTTGAATTAAAAAGATTTAAAATTTAGCCAAAAAATTTTGTAATTTAGAGGGCTTTTTTACATTCCAAAACCTTTCCCAAAAACCCTCCCCAAATTTTTAAAAAAAATTTAAATTTTTTTTAAAATTAAAAAGGGTTGGGGTAAAAAATACTTTTTTTGGGGGGTTTTTTTTGGGTCAAAAAAAGGCTTTTTGTCCAAAAAAAATGGAAAGTTTTTTTTTTAAAGGGCGGGAAATTTTCCAAAAATTTGGAAAAAATTTCCAAGGAAAAATGGAAAAAACTCATCTAGAACCAAAAATAAAAAAAAATTCCCAATTTTACAGGAATACAAAAAAGGCATTATAGTTCTTTCAAACACATATTTTTGGGTTTCCCATTTTGCTGTAAAAAAACAAAAACTTAGAAAAGTGTTCATTCTTTTGGGAAAAAGGGTGAAAGGAAATTTTAAAATGGAGGTCCAAAGGGGATGGGGTAGAAACCCTTTTGTAAAACAAACCCCCAAAAAATTTTGTATGTGGGTTTTAACGCAGATTCGATCCCAAAAAATGCATAGAAATGAATGGGGCTCGTTCCCCGCCTGGAAACCGCAATAATAGCAAATCTGAAAAATAACCCTAAATTCACATGCAATAAGCATATGAAATGCATCAGACCCAACCCTGGTTTTTTTCCAAAGGGGAGTATCTACCGTACGTCTTCTCATCATGAAGACCCTACCCTTTAAAGTGTTGGTAAGGGAAAAGGGAAAATTTTTTAGAATGGGCCCCAAAAAACTAAGAAAAATGATGTGCACAAATTCTCTAAGGGTACGTCCACATGGCATACCTAAAATGCCGGGCGTAATCTGTTTAGGATGGATTTTCCGTGGTTTGCAGATTCGCCCATCCAGCTCAACCATTTTTAAATGACATCTTCCGCCCCAAAAAATGAGGGAGAGGGGTTAATCCCCTGTTTAAATTTTTCAAAACTTTCCAGCGGTGTTTAAAAAAAAATCCCCAAAAATTTTGTTCGTGGGGACTGCTGAACGGGTCTTCTATTAAAGTCTATGGGGATGGTTACTTGTCTATGAGGATGGTTGCTTATTTTCAGATGGTTTCTAAATCCGGAACCATCTGAAAAACCAACCAATAAATCATGCCATGTGGATTTACCCTAAAGGCTCATACAAAAGTCTGTATTATAACATCGGACATCCCATCCCCTCACTTTTTTTAGTTATTGTTTTATTCTCCCCATGGTTCTATTTCATTTATTCTCATAATAAAATATCCTAAATTGGATTTTACAAAGCTATTTAGCTTTATTTTACTTCATAGTATCGGCCGCCAGCTACCAACCTTCTTATGAGAGGATAAACAGATATACAGACTACTTCTATATACTGCTCAGTCCAGCGGAAGTTATTGTGCTCAGTCCCGGACGTGGAATCCAAGTAGCGACATACGCTGCAGATACAACCGAAGAATTCGGATCTTCACCATTCCACTGGATCACCCAGACGGATTACCCAGCCGAGAGGATATATATGTCGCAGTGAAATGATCAAACTAGGGATTTGATCAAATCACGAAAGATGTTAAGATTACCACTCTGTGGGGTCATTTCCCTAAAGAAAGTCAGTGATTTGATCAAATCCGTGAAGTGTTTTAGAGAAAAGATTAAATCATATTGTTTCGATCTTAAAAGTCTTTATTTAGTCAACCATGCATTATGAAATGTAGTGTAGATAATACAATAGTCATTGAGACAAATTATTTCTTCAAAACTAATGAACAAAAGAAATAGGTACTTAAGCTGATCTTTTTAAAAACAAAAAGGATATTTTTAGTGACATTTTCAACATTTTCAGTGAATATAATTCATAAATAATAATAATGTTCATTCACTTGTATGTTGTAGTAGCTATTTGAAGAGCGTTTCTAGGTAGGCATTCTTTTAGAATTCCAACTGAGGTACCCAGCGCGGCGCTGGCCGGCACAGACACCGGAGGAGGGGAGCGGAGGGGTAAAGGGGAGTCAGAAGCGAGTCCTGGCAAGCAAAAGAGAGCTGTGCGAGTCTCCTGACTTGTTGATTTCATCTTTGCACTAAAATAGTCAGGGATTTGATCAAATCACTGACTTTCTTTAGGGAAATGACACCACAGAGTGGTTAGTTTAACATCTTCCGTGAATTGATCGAATCCCTAGTTTCATTATTTCCTTGCAAAATATATATTGCATGCCCTACGGTGTGTTGTGCCACTGGAGGTACAACCCTGCCGGGTGAGCGGCCACCACACCTATTTCTATATATACCCAAACTCGCTACCCTAGGAGTGCGCTTCTGCACTTTTTGTTTTGTGTTTTCTCCACAGCACATATAAGAATTGATAACATCAGACAAGTTACATTGTTTCATGTGAAAGTGAACTAAGGATTATGTATGATTACAGGAGAAATACATGCCTTGATCCACTTGATGTCATATTACAGAAATACTTTCCTTTATAAACCTTGCATAAAGGAGACAACATGTAGAAATATGGCACAGTACTAAGGTACCAAATAGTGGCATAGATAGTGCGCCTATAGCTTTTATAATAGTTTACCACAAGCACTTTGTGTGTTGCCATACAGACTATATAAGCAGATTTTTGCCATGTACATGTACAGGGGTATTCTTACCGCATTGTTGAGCCTAAACATGTAGGCAAAGGTTAATAAAGACAATCACCCAAAACACTGCTGTTCTGATATCGCTTCCTTTTAAAGTTAGAGAAGTTTCTGTACAGCTTTAAGTTACTGACCACCTCTCTCTCTGCTCAAGCAGCCCTGGTCAGTATGGTGAGGTCACTCCATGTTGTGTCTTAACAGCAGCACCGGAGCTGGTTTATCTTTCAAAATGTATATTAAAATATTATATTAATACTTTTTAGTCCCGTAGTTAAATAAGGTATCTAGAGTAATGTGTGTATTGCAACACTGTATGGAGGACTGTTGTATCTTTAAGTTTGAGTGAGTATTAATAGCAAAGTATAAACCTATTAATGCTCATTTTCTATTGAAATGTAAAATTGTATGTTGTATTCTAAAGAATATCCCACATCAGCAAGCAAGCAGGCAAATGGATTATTCAGCTGGTCTCCCTGCTCCCTGGGACAATCACTCAAATGAAATGGGTATTTATTTATTTTATCAGTTGCATAAAGGAAATGCTGATCCTGTTTCCTCTCACAGCTTGATGGCCTGATAAATCATGAGGACGCTTTCTCCAGACATAGCTCCATTGTCACCATTTTGTGATACAGCATTACATGCTTCCAGCCTAGTTATTAGTGAACCAAATAAGGAAAAGCTGGATGCTGGTATATGTGCATTTATTGTATATATGACCTTTTCAACCTGATATAAACCATAGGCTACAACTTTGCTTTTAATACAATTCTCTGCTAAAAAGTTAAATCAATGGCATTTCAAAACAACAAAACATCACTAGCTCCAAATTTTATAGAACCAAGCAATAGCAAATCATATTATGAGACACATATCAGTAGTCTGGCTCAGGTAGCATCCCTATAGCATGATAGAAAAATAAGCACAGGTTAGATTAGAGGCAGTGGCGTAGCTACAGGGGTCGCAGCGGTCGCACTTGCGACCGGGCCCCTGAGCCCCCGCTCGCCAGACGCTGCATCGCTGGCTCACATAGAGCCCGCTATGCAGCGATTGCCGCCAGCGCGGTGCAGACGGCGATGAAGCTAAGCGGCCGGTATACACTGATACTGCCGTAGCTCAGTAAGGCCGCAGGTGATGAGATCACTCATCGCACGGCTGCCTCCTCGGCAGCACAGTCGTCATAGGCTGTGCGGCCGAGGAGTGTCCCGGCGCTGGCGGCGTGATGACGTCACGCCACCAGTGTCGGAAGAAGAGGAAGACGCTCGGCCGGGAAGTTAAGGTAAGTATTAGTGTTATTAATTTCTGCTACCAGCCTGCCTGTACCTATCTATATATCTGCCTGTACCTATCTATATACCTGCCTGTACCTATATACCTGCCTGTACCTAACTATATACCTGCCTGTGAGGAGCTATAACTATCTATATACTGTACCTGCCTGTGGGGAGCTATATCTATCTATATACCTGCCTGTTGGGAGCTATATCTACTTATATATCTGCCTGTGGGGAGCTATAACTATCTATATACCTGCGTGTGGGGAGCTATATCTATATATATACTTGCCTGTGGAGAGCTATATCTACTTATATATCTGCCTGTGGGGAGCTATATCTATCTATATACCTGCCTGTGGGGAGCTATATCTACTTATATATCTGCCTGTGGGGAGCTATAGCTATCTATATACATGCCAGGTGGGATCTATATCTACTTATATATCTGCCTGTGGGGATCTATACCTATCCATATACCTGCTTATGGGGATCTATAGCTATATACCTGCCTGTGGGGACCTATACTTATCTATATACTTGCCTATGGGGACCTATAGCAGTAGGGGGCCACCGAGCTGAGGTTTTGCACCCGGGCCCCTGAGTCTCTAGCTACGCCCCTGATTAGAGGTTAGCAGGAACTCACGTGACCCAAGATATTGATAGTGCCGTGATTCTTGGACTCTGCCATCTTCTTAATCCACTCTCAATGTTGGATACAATAGAAGTTACTGGATTGTCAAATGAAGGATATATAGATGGTGAAAAATAATACAGCACCACCCATGAAATAACTTGTTATAACACCCTACTTAACAGCCATATTCATAACATAGTCGATGACCAAACATTTTGTATGAAAAGTTTCATAAGAACATATAGTCAGGTCATATAGTGAGCCATTCAAGCACCATTCAAAATGTAGATTAAAGATGTAGCAAATACTAATTCAACAGATAATGCCCTATTATATCACGACACATACTGGATTTTGCTTAGTGATCAGAACAGATAATAAAGAAAGCTGTGATATCACAGCCAAGCTAAACTTTACTACATCTGTATATACCAAAGTATACAGCTCCATCTGTACTGCAAGGTCCTATTCACATTGCGTTTTGGCAGCCTGTTAGTGGTTTTTATTGAAACACCAATGTATCCTGATGGATACTATGACAGGGCTATAGAATTCTAAAGGGCAAATAGTCCTAATTGGAATACGTTGGCCCTTTTTAGCGAACTTGTCTGGTTTTTGCACTAGACACAAAAACATGGTAGACCAAGCTTTTGTATGTGCTGCAGAAATCTGACACATTCATTAAATAGTGCAAACATAATCCAAGTAGGACTACTTTTGCCCTTTAGAAGTCAATGGCTCCATAGCTGTATCTGTCAGGATAATTGACGGTATCCTGAAGAATGTCACGAACGGGCTGCCAAAACACAATTTGAATGGGGCCTTATCTGTGTTCAACAAGGAATCATTATGATCTTATTTTTTGTTTTGTTTTATAGATTCTAGCTAGATTGATAGATTATTATATTGCACTGATCCTGATAAATAGCCTGAACCTAACCGAAAGCTGCATTGACAATTCTGCTGATTGCCATTAGGCCCTATTCACATTGTGGTTGTGTCTATGTTGCTGCTATCTGTTGGAATACCTTAAATCAAAATGGAAACTGCAGCAGAACCATAGGTGATTATGTATCAGTCTCTTTTTGACTTCATTTGCTCTAATTCACATTGGTGTAGGCTTTATGCACTGGGCAGAAAAACATAGTCTACCTCACCCCCCACCTCTGTCTGTGCTGTAGCAGCACAGAAAAGGGATTCTCTCTCCTTGGAGAGAACCACCAATAAATTGGTCGGTGTGAGGATTTACGTGCCTTGCAGACCTCACTGACTGTCTTGCATAAAGCAAAGGCGTCTAGGAAAATAGCGGAGGAGCTCCATAGTGCAATTTATTGGATGTAGTTATCCTCAATTTACATGTAGCTTGCAGAAGCCTTGCAGTACGAAAGGGATTTAAGCCAAACCAGTTACGTTCATCTATTTAATTGGTTTGGCTTAAATGCCTTTCACACTGCAAGGCTCCTGTGAGCTACATTTGAATTGAGGATAACTACATCCAATAAAATGCACTATGGAGCTCCTTAGCTCTTTTCTGTGGCTGCACAGGTCAGAGGTCACATGATTCTTGACAGGTCTTATTGCTTTGGCTTAGCAATTCTCTTTTTCTGTTTTTTCTAGAAAACACAGAACAGTAAAATGAGTATGGTTTTGCAAATTAACGGCTGGTATGAACACACCCCTAAGGCTGGTGCATATGGCCATGTTATAGCTTTGCCTTTTTGCCACAGAGTTTAATGATGTATCTGCTGAATTTCCTTATGCCTTCAATTTTATGTGAAAGGTCACAAAAATATTAGTTTTAGGGAAGGATCTCCATACACACAAAGTCCAATGGAACCTGTATGGCAGTGCATGGAGGCTGCAGGGCTCCTTACATAACTGCACAGGGGTGTGTGCACGAGCCCTTAGTTTAAGAAATGAGTTATTCTTCATTAAGGTTTGCAGGTTTATAAAGCTTACATGATTTAAATGTTCAAATTTGATAAAGTATAGTGAAAGACGAACCAAAGCTTCCACTGATTTCCTCACATCAGATCTCATAGAAAAATGACACTAATTGCCTTGATTTTGTTCAGAACCACAATATGACATTTACATAGATTGGCACAAACAGCTAATTAGTTTCCATGGCAACCATCTTCACAATCAAACGCCAACCTGTTTTTACATTCCACAAATGTAACAGGTTTCAATTAACGCCTATGCTTAGTGTATTCTATGCTGACAGCCAAACAGGGCTACATCAGAAGCTGTAGGAGCAGACATGGACATGTAATCTCAATAACGGACACTGCTCTGGGGTATTATTACTAACCAAAAACACATTTTACATACATTAAGGGGGTTGCCAAGCACATAAAAAATACAATTAAGGTACTGCTGCCCTATAAAAAAAAAAAAAAGAGCTTTCCTCCTTCCTTCTTACCTCGGCTCCAGCATTGGCTTTGGGGTGTTCCTCCTCTTCCTTCTACTAACTTCCCAGCTCTTATGCAAACAAAATACTGAGATGAGACGCCCAAGAGCCAATGCTGGAACCGGGGTAAGGAGGAATGTGAGTACAGCTTTTTTTTTTTGTTTTTTTTTTTTAATAAAACATGTTCTATATTTCACATCCATAATGTACTGGACCTCTGGGAATCCGAAATCTGGCCTCTGGTGTTTGCGCAAAACAGGCCAGTGCAGTCCTGCAAAGTGAAAATGCCATCAGATTTTGGATGGATTTTTCACTTTGCTGTATGAATTGAACCTAGCCTTATTGGGCAGCAGTACATTGTGTGTATAATGAATATATATATGAAAAACATACAGCACAAAGAAAAGAAACAACCGCTTGGTTGATGCCAGCTGACTATGCAAAGACCGTAGGCAAATATAATATCCAAAAAAAGAATGTCACCGCACTCCTACTGAAACAAATGAAACAAATACTTTATTACCCCATGTGGTGAGACAACAATTCATCCCCAAACAACAGCCTTTGGGTTTGAAAATGGCTCCTCTTTGGGGCTGAAACATCACTGTCTCACAACATTGGGTAATGAAGTAAATTAGTTTTTTTTCAATTTGTGTGCTACGACATTCTTTTTTTGGTTTATATATTTTATTTACTAGACAACCCCTTTACAGTGAAGAGAGGGTCCAGAATGTGCCTTACCCGAGTAAAAGATTCGGTCCAGAAAATATAACAAAAAGATCTGGTCCTATGAAAAGATTAGATATGTAAACATCTGCATATTGGTTTATATAATTTGGAGCAGAATTTCTGAGAGAAAATATAAATAAATCCTGATAGGATTCTTTGAAAGACAGTGAAAGTCCAGCTTATTTTACCAACATACAGTGATTGACAGCTTTGTGCATAGAGAAATCAGTCAGTCACTGTATGTGGGTGAGTAAGCAGTACTTTCATTTTCTCTTTAAAATTTATTATGTTTTTTTTATGAAAAAATCCTGCTGTAAAGCATATAAAGAAATGCACAGCTCTTATTGCATGCAATTGATTTTTCAAGCATACCCTTCATTTATTAACTGCAATAAAAAAAAAAAGAAAAGAAAGCACTTTAAAAGCAACCTTAATAGAGGGGTTTTACTGAGAAGAAACCTACCCATGAGAAGGGTAAAACTATACTGGGCAGGGGTTACAGTTGCTCAATTGCCCATTAGTTCTGCAGCAGATTACTGTGACATAACTGTGTGCTTTGATTTGAAAATGTGTTTTCCCCCTTTTGGTTTTAGTCTTTAACGGTGAAAAACAATTGCATTGTTTTTTTGGTGAGTCACATGTGCATTTTTCCCCTTACCTCCCACTGTTGTAAAACCTTGATTACTGTATTTGTAAATTCGTTTGGGAAAATCATTTTTTTCATTTTCTTTGTAACTAAAAGCCCTTTTCTGACAAATCTGTGTAATGACATCAAGGTGTGCACTGTGTGCACATGGACATTATTGAGATTATTTTTCCAGTGATGTTTCTGCCTTTTCCTTTTGCGTTTAATGGATACCACAGCGGCTTTGTTTGTCCCAACCCTTGTACAGTGGCTAGTAACAAAACTCCTTTTTTTTTTTCGTCTTTAAAATTTTTTTGTATACCGGGCGGAAGTCACGTTCTTTTCTCTGCATTGTGATATCACTGTACTTAGTATCCCCTGTACGTTAACTTCACTGTTTATTATTTAGTGAAGATTTTAAATTGTCATTGTCCATGTTCTGTAACAGAACTGTAAGAATTATTCATGTGCAGTGACATCATTGTGTAATTTCACTGGGGGCCAATCAGAAACTGGGGGGGGATTTTTTTTTGGGCCAATACTTTAACTGCTAGAGAAGAGGTAAGAGGACTATAAAACCCCGGGAAAAAGTTGGTCCTAAGAATCTCTAAAAATACCTCCGTCCTGAAACCCTCCTGCATATATATATGAGAACTATGGATTACCATAATTTCGGCATGCATTTCCCCCGATTAGAGGCAAATAGCGGCAAAAGGGTTTTCCAAAATTGCCCTGTAAAAATACCCAATGCCCCCCAGGGGGGGGAAAAGGGGTGTGGCTCTGCTCACAATCAGCTGCCCCTGTTTTTTCTTTCCAAGTAGTTAGGGGCCAGTGTTCCTTTTCTTTACTAGGTTAAATTTTTGTCAAACCTTTTGGGGCTGAATTTGGCCTTGTTTTTTTTTTTTTTGGTAATTTTTGTCCCATTTTTTTTCTGTGTTTTTTATTAGTTGGCTTAGACAATAACTGAACCAGAATTTTGATGTATTTTTTTTTTTTTGGCACAAGCGTTCTGTTAACTTCCCCTTTTTGCAGGGCGAGAAGTATTTTTTAAAATGGTCTAAAATGCATAATTGTGTTGTAAAGCATGTACACCAGTGCTTTGGTGCAAATTTGCCAGAATTCTGATGCAATTGCTATAGTAAATCTGCTATAATGTGTGCAACATAATGCTGCCTCAATACTGCCATGTATTCTTGCCCCGAAGCATTGCAACTACAGGATTTATTTTTTCCCATTAAACAGAAATTTCAAAAACAAAAACTTCTGCCTAAAATTTGTGGTACAAAAAATAATGAATGGATGTTGTACTTGAATCTGCAAAATTAAAACTAGAAAATTTGGGTTGGGGAAAAACATCCCCAAAGGTTTGTTCGCTGGCTCTTTGCGGGTGTATTTCTGCACATAATTGCACTGCAAAAATCTCAAAAACACCCCGCAATTTTCATGATTTCAAAACTCTATTGAAAACTCATTTTCCTGGGGTTTTAAAAAGTCACGCGCCCGGGGAAAAAAAAGGGTGGGGGCATGGCCAGAGCTTTTGAACTTGCCGTGTAGACTTAGCCCAAAGATACTCTAATTGCCCAGATCCTTTAATAGGTATCATGGGGGGAAAAAGCAGGGAGCTCGGCAGCCTAACCTTTTTGGGGGTGGGGTGAAGTGCAGATGCCAATCACAGCAAAGGGGCTGTTAAGACCCCTGGCTGCGAAAAGCACTGACCACCAGATAACAAAAGGCTAACTAATGATTTTTAATACAAACCATTTCAAAAATGCTTTTTTTTTACTGTCCCCATATTCAGATAGATCTTTTTAGGAAAACCCCCTTTGCAAGTGCACACGGCAAATGACAAAATACCGTCGGGAAAACCCCCCAGAATTTTGATGGATTCCTAGTATTCAACATTTTGCAAATTTTGCCAAAATTTTAACTAGGTTTTTCATTGCTGTCTATTCAGCACAGTGTACCGTTGGATATTCGTCGGATTCAAAATGCTGAAACCGCCGGAAATCTAACGGTATTTCTGTGCAGTGTAGACACAACCTAAGGCTTCCATGAAAAATATTACATAACTGCAAAGAAATATCAGAGCTAAAAATGCAATATTGTATGAATTTCAGGGTATACAAGATCTACATTTTCAATCATCCTAAACCACTGAAGTTCCATGAAGCTTTCCTTGTGTTTTATGAGAACTCAGCCTTTTATAAAAAATGTACAGATATATATCAAAACTTGTTAAATGCTCCGTTCGTTGCATCCTGGCTATGTGGGGATTTATTTTGGGCCATTTTGTTCTGTATTCTGAATGTTCTGAATTGCATTTCCATGGATTTTTGAATTACGACTGACAAAAGGCATGTTTTTTTTTGTCTGGCCATCTTAAAGCTCTAAAAATATAACTCACAGATGTTACTGTGTTTTTGTAGAAAAGATCATAGCTGGAACAGATTGTCCTTATAGGAAACAACTGTCTTGCAATGAAGGCAGAGATTTCACAATCATAGAATGTTACTTTGTTCCTTTCGAAAAAATGCTAAGGACCCTTCAGTTTAGATGATACAAATTTATTTTATGGATTTCCCCTATCATTCCTAGGTGTTTAAACTGAAAGACCTGTTTTGAATACTGGACCAAAGACAGTCATCATGCAACTCAATTATAGCCTTGTCTTTACAAGGTATCCATTTTGTTCTACATTTCTTCTGCTTTTTTTGCTGACCTTAGTTCAGGTTACGTATAAAGTACCTATGGATCTGTATAAAAAGGATCCCTGTGCACTCGCCGTCATTTTTGAGGTTCAGTGCGTGTAAATTTTCCACTGGAAGTAATTATGCTAGAAAAGAAAGCCTCCGTAGCACAGATATCAAAACCTTTATTTTTTTTACCCTGGATCTTTCATATTAAAAATTTTCCTTTATATATAATTATACAAGACAAGAAAGGATTTTTTTATGGCCTAAGAAGTGCATACAGTTGATTACAAAAGTTGGTTGTGTTCCCCTTTAATCTATTTGCCATGAAAGAAAAGTAATATTCCACACCTTGCAGGGAAAAGTCATAATACATACACACATACATAAAATGTATATAATATATTTTATATAAAATATTCACACAAAAAACCACAAGATTAAGAAATTTTTAAGTGAATATTTGACTTTCCCCCCCTTTCTGCTTTTAAAATTTTTAGATTTTTAGATTTGAAAAGCGGTCATAAACTGACCGTCACCCTTTTTTAAAATTTACTTTAAAAGGAAAAAAACCCTCACGCCCCCCCGCACAGATTTTTTCTTTTCCGGGACGTTTTTTTTACAAACCCCTGCGGTCCAAAAAACTTGAAACATGTTCATTCTTTCCGCCCTTTTTTTCGGGCTGAACATTAACATTGGGGGAAGAGGGGGGCTTAAAACCCAAACCCCGGGGGCAAAAGCCGTCCCCCCTGCATGCCAAAAAAAAAAAAAAACCAAATACCGGGTTTGGAAATTTTCCGACTGGTATTTTGGTCTCTGCTGTGAAAACGCGCCCAATGGAGGGGGAAAAAATTTTTTAAAGGCCCCTTTTTATTTTCTTTATCAAAGCCCAAAAGTTTTAAAAAACATTTCATTTAAATATTTGGGGAGCATTTCACTTTAAATTTTATACTTTGCTCAAACGTTTTGGAATCCTTCCAAAAATTTTCAAAGGACTGAGATCAGGGGGTTTGTGATGGGCCACCCATAACATTGACTTGGGTTTTTTTTTAAACCACTTCCCAACCAGTTTTGGGATATCTTTGGGGGCATTGTTTCATTTGGAAGACTCATTTCGCCCAAGATTTTATTTCCTTGGGTGAGTCTTGAGATGTTGGGTTCATATTACCCCATAACTTTTTTTTCCCTGATGCCACATTTTGGAATGTGCACCGACCCTCCTGCAGCAAAACAACCTCACAAATGTGCTGCCTCCCCCTGTTTCACATTAATGAATTTTAAAGGGTTCCAAGCTTTTCCCCTTTTCCTCC
>JAODAL010034255.1:0-44500 GCA_025379985.1 Phyllomedusa bahiana
GAATACAGCCCAAAGTTTTTCTTTTCAGTAATTCAATTCAAAAGTGAAACTCCTATATTATATAGTCATTACAAATAGAGAGAAAATTTTCTTCAAGTGTTTATTTATGTTAATCTTGATGATTATGGCTTAGCCAAGGAAAACCCAATAATCATGATCTCCGAAAATTAGAATAATTAACCCAAAACACCTGCAAAGGCTTCCTAAGTGTCTTAAAAGGTCCCTTATGGTGCTTTCACATGGAGCGTTTTTGGTGTGTTTTTTACGCTTTTTTTTTTACACATTTTTTCATGCGTCTTATGTGCAGAAAAGCACAGCAATTAATGCTGTACATTACTGCACAAAAAACGCATCAAAAAATGTGTAAAAAAACGCATTAAAAAAACACACCATGTGAAAGCACCCTTAGTCTGGTTCAGTAGGCGACACAATCATGGGCAAAACTGCTGACTTGACAGATGTCCAGAAGGTAATCATTGACACACTCCATAAAGAGGGTAAGGTTATGTTCACACGGCTTATTGCGTATAGAAAACCCTGGAATATGCCGTCTGTTTTGGAACCACGCGCTGATCAGCACGTAATTCCAAAGCACGGGTGGGGGGAGGGGGCTGACAGTGGCCCGGCCCCGTTGACATGTCAATTCTCCCCCTGCACGTACAATATGATCGTATTGTACGTGCGGCTAGACGACGCGTAATCCATAGCTCTCTATGAGAACTATGAATTACCGTAATTGTGGCACGCATTTCGCCGCGTATAAAGCGCAATACGTGGCAAAATATGCGCCAAAATACGTGGCAATTTAAGCCAAGTGAACATACCCTAAGCCACAAAGTCATTGCTAAAGAAGTTAGGCTGTTCACTGAGCGCTGTATCAAAGCATACTCATGGTACGTTGAGTGGAAGGTAAAAGTGTGGTAAAAAAGGGTGCACAAGCAACCGGGATAACCACAGCCTTCATAGGATTGTTAAAAAAAGGCCATTCAAAAATTTGGGAGAGTTCACAAGGAGTGGACTGCTGCTGGAGTCAGTGCTTCAAGAGCCACCACATACAGACGTATCCAGGACATGGGCTTCCATGTATCAAGCCACTCATGACTCATAGACAACGCCAGAAGCGTCTTACCTGGACCAAAGACAAAAAGAACTGGACTGTTGCTCAGTGGTCCAAGGTGTTGTTCACAGATGAAAATTAATTTTGCATTTCATTTGGAAATCGAGGTCCCAGAGTCTGGAGGAAGAGTGGAGAGACACAATCCAAGCTGCTTGAGCTCTAGTGTGAAGTTTACACAATCAGTGATGGTTTGGGGAGCCATGTCATCTGCTAGTGTAGGTCCACTGTGTTTAATCAAGACCAAAGTCAACACAGCCGACAACCAAACAATTTTAGAGCAGTCCATGCTTTTTGGAGATGGAATTTTTATTTTCCAGCAGGACTTGGCCTCTGTCCACAATGCCAAAGGTACCAATACCTGGTTTAATAACCGCAGTATCACTGTGCTTGATTGGCCAGGAAACTCGCCAGACCTTAACCCCATAGAGAATCTATGGGGTATTTTCAAGAGCAGGATGAGAGACACCAGAGCCAACAATACAGCCGAGCTTAAGGCAGCTATCAAAGCAACCTGGGCTTCCATAAGCTCTGCAGTGCCACTGACTGATCGCCTCCATGCCACACCACATTAATACAGTCTTTCATGCGAAAGGAGTGACGACCAAGTACTGAGTGCATTTACTGTACATACTTCATTTGGCCAACATTTCCGTGTTCAAAATTTTTCTTACAGTTGGTCTTATATAATATTCTAATTTTCTGAGACCATGAATTTTGAATTTTCCTTGGTTGTAACCCATAAACATCAAGAATATTAGAAATAAACACTTAAAAAAAGTTCACTCTGTTTATGATGACTATTTAATAAATATACGAGTTACACTTTTTGAATTGAATTACTGAAAACTTACTGAACTTTTGGCTGATTTTCTAATTTATTGAGAAGCACCTGTATAAAGTGAACCATTTTTATATTTCCTACATTTGTGCACCGATTACTAAAAATGGTTGTATGTCACTGCTATTGATAAACTGCTAAAAAAGCCAGCTGTTTGTATTTAATTAAAACTACATATTTCAGAGAGAAAACGCAAGTGAAAATTTGCATTTAGTAACCCGTAGATCTCATTTAGCAGCAATCATCTCCAGAAAATGCTGTGTGTAGCAAATAACATTTTCAAAAAGAAGAGGATAGGTGTCATGATTCGTGCTGCGGCCTCGACGGTCGTGCCGCAAGAGCTCTCCCCCGGCTTGCGGTTACTCACCTCTCCACACTCCTGCTCCACTGTGATCCTCTGCTGTGTGCTGGCGTGTACGTACCCAATTCCTAAGGCGTGCACGCTGTTTCTGTGAAATTTAAAGTGCCAGCGCACCGGTAATTTGTTCATTATCAGGTGTTGAACCTACATATTCGTTCCTGTTCCGGTACACTGTACCAGTCCGTTGGTGTTCCTTTGTGGTGTTATTAAGAGAGAGTTCCTGTTTGTTCTGCCATTCTGTGTACCTGATAATCTGCCCGGTCCCATAGACTATGTTGCCTTCTGTTTGCCCTTACCTCTTTGACTGTCCCATACTACGATCTCACCTGAATATTTGGTACCACGCTTCAATCTGTCCGCCATCAAAAGCATGTCGCATCAGGGGTAGCGACCTGGTAGTCTCCTGCCACACATCCAACTGGCCTTGCGGTGGACTCAGGCAAAGACCGGGAAGCTCCTTAGACTCTGCTCCCGGATGGGACTTATACCACCGGTTGCAGTGGTCCAGTGGATCCACATCCTGCATACCCGTGACATTTGTGTTGTGGCACTGATCAAATATGCTATTGGAAATTGTCACTCTCTAATCAGCACTGTGAAGATGTATTTGTGAAATAAAGTCGGACATTTGATTAGTGAGTAACCTTATCCTCTTCTATTTGGATTATTCCATTGCGGTTTGTTGACTTCAACATGGGTCATTTTATCTCCTGCACAGGATGCTCGAAGAGGAACCTCAATGTGATGTGAAGTTATGTGCAGTGCCAGTAACTTGTCCACCTTGTTCCAACATTTGCACAACATTGAGGAAGAATTCTGTACCATTATTTTCTCCTATGTCTTTTAGTACAATGATATTTATGGGATCACTTTCATGCACAGCCCTCTACATTTCAGGCCTAAGCATCTTGATATCGTCCATGTCAAGATATTTTACTTAACAAGTACAACACAGAATTATTTTCTTTTCAGCCAATCTTCAGTGGATTTAGTTGGAACTCTGTGTCATTGTCTTAGTGCCTAATATCATTGTGTCATATGTTTTGACACACCTTTGTATTACATGATCACAAGACATCCAGCACCTAAGGCATCAAAGTAGCTCCAAACCACAATTCTCCTCTTCACAGTTAGGGGCCGTTCACAGGCTTTTTCTGTGACGATTACACCCGAAATGCCCCCGTTTTTGCGCTGCAGTACGGTGGAACCGCCCCAGTCATTACGGTAATCCACTTTTCCTAGAGAACTATGGATTGTCTCTTCTCCCGTTGGCGAATAGCGGGGGGGAGAAAGCGACATGCAATTTTTTTACGGGTGTACGCCCCGTGAATAATGATTGTTTTGGGGGGCCGGGGGGGGTAAAGGCCCCCCCGGCCGCATGGCACCGGCGTTTGGGGGGCGAAATCCGCCCCTGCAATTACGTCGGCAAAACCCAGTGAAATTCCCTTGGGGTGATTTTTTGGGGTTGGTGTTTTATGTTCTTTTTTTTTCAAACACAGGGGTTTTTGATTGGTGTTAAAAGTTCCCTTGGGTCTCCTCTGAAAAAAAATTTTTTTTTCCCAGAAGCAAATAGCGTCAAAAAGTATTGACATGGTTTCCACAATGTTTTTTTTGCCCTTTTTAAACCCCTTTAAACGCCCGCCACGTCTTTGAGTCAGCTGGTGTGGCTATTCGTCTACAGCGACTCTTTTCCCGGTGCGACTCGGGATTTGCGGTCCGGGCACAAGCTGCGGGGGTGGGGTATATACACATCCGACCCCCGGCATCTCTGCGAGCCCCCGGGAGCGGAGGAAAGCCCCAAACAGGTGTTCAACCCTTTGATTGCCGGTCGTCCCCGCGAGCAATAAAGGGTTTTCCCCTGCTCTTCGGGTGATAGGAACCTGGTGACCCAAAAAAGACCCCGGGATTGGCTCACGTCCCCCTGGGGACCTAGAGCAACCCCAGGATGTCTAACAAGCCAGTGACCGGGGGACGGGTGTGTGCTGTCCTGATACTGCTGTGTCAAACTGAAAGATTAAAAGATTGCTATTGAATATGAAATACATTCCAAGTGTAAAAAAAATAAAAAACATAAAAAAGTGTAAAAAAAATGAAAAAAAAAAATAAAAAAACAAAAAAAATATTTAATAAAAAATTTTGTGCATTTATTACACAAAAAAAAAAAACCTCATTTTAGTATCCACACGCCCAAAATCTTTTGAATTAAATTTTAACAAGTTATTAAGTGTAAAATGGGAATAGTGTAAAAAAATTTTGTAAAAAAAAAAAGAAAAAAAAAAAATGTAAAAAAAATTTTCTGCCCTTTTTTTATAATGAACTTAAAAATATTCCCCATAAAAAACAAATCGTCTCGAAAAAAATGGCCTCATAAATGCGTCTTGAAAAAATAAAAAAAGTTAAAATGTTGAAAGCAAGGAGGGGAAAAAATAAAAAAAAAAATTTTGGTCTTAACTATTTTTTGGCGTTCAGCTTAAGGGGTTTTGCAAAATACAAAGGTATAAATGTAGTGATCACCCAAAATCAAAACCCTAAAACTTAAAACTGGGAAGGGGGCGTTGGTTTAATACTCCAAGCAAAATAATAATCCCTTTATAAAGTTTAGCTTTTTAATTAATCCTTTGAAAACTAATGAATTAATAGCCCCAAAGTCACACAAATGTTACACAACAGAAGATTATTATTCATGTATTTTGAATTTAACCTTTAGTAATATAAGGGAATTGAATTAAAGTTTTACTTTTTTCCCCTTTGTATTTTTACCCAAATTTGTTTTATTGCCTTTTGCAAAAGGTAAACTCCACTAGGGCAGGAGGGATAAATTAATTGCTATAGTGATTACATATTCATAGTAAAAATTATATAGCCTAATTTCAGTTCTCAGTTCTAACCCAAAGTCAAGAATAGAAAAATAAAGAAAAGGATAAAGAATAGAATAAAAGAATAAATAAAAATGTCTGTCCCAAAGCTAATAAATCACACAACTCAGAAGTGAAAATATAATCACTGGAAAAACTTAAACCTTTTTAATCCCAAAAAAAATTTTTAAATTTCATGGAAAAATCACAACAAAAATACTATTAAATAGCAACCAAAAAATAAAGGCAATGGATATGGCTTTTAAAATTCATACCCCAACCAATTGTGGGCCCAAAAGGAGACTATCCCTAATATGTTAATCAATCCTATATTCAACAATGGGGACATCGCCCCCGTTAAGGACGCCCCCAAACCCAGCAAAGGGTTTATGCAGCCCCATAACACCCTAAAGATGCTCCTGATGCACTTCCTTCCCAGGTGTTAGGAATTCTTCAGAGGAGTAGTTGTGTGTGTATGATAAAAAATTATAAGAGGGAGATAGGAATAAATTAAGCAAGCGAATTTAAGATTCAGAGCCCATATATGTATGTTCACTTTTTAACCCTTAACATCTACAGCAATACATACGGCTGTACATACATTCTTTGGGATATTTGGATTTTGGGTGAGATTTCAGGATGAACAAGCATTTGACTAAAAGAGTCCATCTTTTCCCCCGCACAGCACATTTAATGTTCGTGTTTGGGGTTTTTGCCAATTTTGATCTTAACAAGAAGCTTAAAGGAAAATTCCAGGTTTTATCCTTAACATCATGATGTCCCTTTTGACTTGAATCAAACAATACCTTACAAATGTCAACAGTACTTACTATTGAGCTTCAAAGGGGTTGTCTCGATGGAAGTGGCCACTGAGCTTGAGTATTATATTCTATATATTAGGGGAAATCGGCAGCCGTTTAACAAGGCTAGGCTCGAAAAAACCCCTGTATGCTAATATAGAGTTGTGCCTTCACTAAAGCGCAACTCAAATTGGTGAGTAGATAAATACTCAATGTATACGTTCTCCCAAAACTTTACTTCCCTCTGTGCCCCCCTTGTTTCCCCTTTTATTATATATCACATACATATAAAATTTATTAGACAAATGAATTTTTAAAAGCGGAAAATATTCTTTAAATCGGGCAAAGATTTTTTTTTCCCTGGACATTTAAAAGCTTCCCTTTAATAAAAGATGGAAAAGTGAAAAAAGGTTTAAAGGATATGTCGTAAAAAATCCCAAATTATATATTTATTTAATATATATATAATACTTTTATTATTTATATATATATTATACATACAATTTTACTTTTTTGTGTTTATATATTTATATTATTTTTATATATATTTATATATATTTATTAAACAGACCAATTAATATTTACAAAGCAAGCCAAAATTCTTTAAATCTGTGCAAGCATTTATTTCTCCAAAAAGCACTTGATTTACATTTTGATAAAAGGTATTAAAGTGTGGTATACTTAAGGTTAAATGAGATTTTTTTCTTAAGAAATAAACAAATATTTCATCCTGACTTGGGTAGCAAGGAAAAGCTGGACACCGGCCGAGCCGTACACCTGTGCGCTGTTTCAAGGGTCAACCCATGCGCTCTCTCAAGTGTGCGTGCTAGCAGTGCAAACCTAACTATATACCTAGCCTCTAAGGTTAATACAACCACCTGCATGTCATGGTATTTTAAAGGGAATTTTTTATAAAAATATCAGATTAAAACCCCTTTTTTAACCCCTAGGGGAGTTTTCCCCTAAAAATAATATCCAAAGCACCTCTTATTATAGTAAATGTAATTTAACCTGTTCAAAGTCATTGCCTTCAACCTCTTAAGCTTTGTACTGCTAGCACACATGCTAGAAAAAATGGGTGGATTGACCCTAGAAACGTCGCACAGGTGTGTGGCTCAGCTGGAGTCCAGCATTTCCTCAATACCCCAAGTCGGGATGAATTATTTGTGGATTTCTTACAAACATATTCTCATTTAACCTTTTTCACTTTTTCCTATCTTTTATTAAAGGAATGCTTTTTGAAATGGTCATAGGAAAAATAAATGCTTGCACAGATTTAAAGAATATTGGCCTGCTTAGTAAATATTCATTTGTCTAATATATATATATATATATATATATATATATATATATATATATATATAAATACACACACACACACATATATATATACACATATACACACACTATATTATATATATATACACACACACACACACCATTATAGATATATTACCATTTGTAACTATTTACATCAGTGATCTACATGCTAGGCAAGTGACAAGTGTACCTGACCAGAACCTGACCTGGTTGATGCACAACACTCTCCTTGATGTCTCCAGCATAGTTGGTTTTCTCTCATCTCCCCTAAACGTTCCTGGAATTCATCATCCGGTTCCGTAGGGCATTCTTTACAATGAAGTGGTCATCAGTGTGAGATGGAGCCAAAGGACGTCCACTTCTTTGTCTTTCTGTGACTCCTCCAGTCTCTCTGATACAACCTGCTGATGACACTCTAAGCTCAGTGTCCTGTCAATAAATTGTAAGGGATTGTCTTGTTCTCCTGATGTCAACAGGATGAGAAGGAGAACGGTTTAAATTCAAATTCTTCCCCTAAATTTATTGGGAGATTTAGGGATCAAACACCTGTTGTGAATTTTGCCATTAAGTCCTTAACGACCGCCCGCCGACTTTAGACGTCGGCTGGTGCGGGTCGTTCGTCTGCAGCGATGTCTTTAGACGTCGCTGCAGACACCGGACTGTCTCTGATCCCAGCGCATCTCCTCCGCAACCCGATGCTTTAACCCTTTGATTGCGGCGGTGCGTTACCGCAGCACAATCAAAGGTTCCCCTGCTCGGTCGGGTGATCGGATCACCCGGTGACCCAACAGAGCTCGGGGAACGGCTGCATAAAGTGGCCCCAGAGCTGTCTGTGTATGAAGCCAGTGACAAGGACATACAGTGTGCTGTCCAGATCACGCCTGTTCAAGTGACAACAGGGTTTAAAAGTATTAGCATATATAAAATGCTAATACATTACTAAGTGTTAAAAAAAAATTTGTAAAACAGTTCTCCCTTCATGGAATTAAAAAAAAAAGTTAAAAAAAATAAATAAAATTTTAATAAATAATTGTGCATACATTACACATAAAAAAACTACACATATTAGGTATCCACAAAACCGTAATAACCTGTAGAATTAAACGAACAATTATTTTTAAGTGTGAAATTGTGTTGGTTTAAAAAAAAAAAAAAAATTAAACAAAAATTTAAAAAAATTCAGCAAATATTTATAAGTGAATTTAAACTATTCCCCTATAAAGTATAACGTGTCTCGAATAAAACGAGGCCTCATACAACTGTGTCATTGAAAAAATAAAAAAGTTACAACTGTTTAAACATAAGGAGGCAAAAACTAAAAAAATGTTCTGGTCATTAACTACTTTTCAGGTGTTCGGCTTAAGGGGTTAAGCTAATTGTTAGAGATCAGCAAGTTTTGCAAAAAGTACTGAAGCATTCAACAGTTAGACATGTGCCTTCTACAGTAAAGAGATTTTGTACATTTAATTTTTTGTTCCAAGAAATGTTAAATTGATCCTGAAATTTCAAATAAAAGCCAAATATCCCTAACTTTTTGTGAGTAGTGCATATCCGGAAAAAGATGAGTCGATAGCAATAGCCAGATCAATATAAGATTATCAATATGTATAACTCCAGACTTAGCAATCAATGTTCATAAGGGGAATGTATATTAAATTATGTGCCAGGTAACTAGAAAAAACTTTCTGACATGAAAATAGGCACTTGTTCATGGTGCCAGTTAGTGATGAGCGATTCGGCCAATAATCTGATTCGAGTAGATTCCAGAATTTGTGGAATCGTCTCCCGATGTTCGATCTTCGATTGCGATTAATCTCCGATTCCCATTAAAGTCTATGGGAGAGGAACACCAGCTTCATTTTTACACCCAAACAAGTGAGGTGAAGCTGTAATTAACATCCACAACAGTAAACTGGATACGTGCTACATCTTAGGCAAGACAATTAGGCAACAAGTCACAGAAAAAAATTCACGGGCTAAAATAATCCATTCCGTTCAATGGCTAACCGAAAACATGAGGATGGCATAGCCACAGCAGGTATAGTGGTAGATGAGAAATATGAGTAATATAAATGCTGATGTGCACCCCACAACACAGGGACACCCGTAACTCAGACTCTGGTAGCCACTAGCAACGCAGAAATAAAATTGGGTGCTATCTCACTGTTGTTTGAGACGAGAAATATGAGTAATATAAATGCTGATGTGCACCCCTAACTAGAATTCTATGATCTTCCTGTACCCTAAGCTAACTAATCTATCTCAGATGCTTTTCAGCTGTAAAATCGTTGGGAAATCATGTCTACTAGCTTTTAAAAAAGCTGAGGAGAGAGACAGCTATCCATTCCGTTTGCTGTATAAAAGCGAATGATGCCAATCAGGAAGTGCAGTGACATAGATAAAATTAGGTCATGTGATTTCAGCAGCCAATGAGATCCCTACACACCCCCCTGGTGACGCTCTCCACTCCCCCCCCCTGCGCTCTGCGCTGATTGGCTGGCCACCAAAATTATAGGAAGCATTGAAAATGGCGCGATTGGAATCAGCGATGGGCGATTATTGATCAGATTTTAAGAGAAATAATCTCTTCATTGCTGAACAAAGATTTTAGTGAACATCTGCCCGATTTCAACTTTTGCCGATTTCATTGCTCAGCAATAGTGCCAGTATCTCAGCCATATGCCCAAACCAGCAAAAAATGGGCCAATATATACAAAATATAAATTTGGTAACAAACACAGACTAACAACAATCCGCTAAAAGATCCCCAAAACCAGATTTATAATAAAACCAATGTTTTACTAATGTCAAAAATCATTAAAATATGTCATACTTGTTAGTCAAAAGTGTATACACATACTTAGAAAATGTAATTGTAAGCCAAAGAGAAGATAAATAGAGTTAAGTCACAAATACAGTGTAAATTCTTAACCCAGTATTGAATGGCTCAAAGTTAGATAGAAGGTGGGGAACGGGTGGGGAAATGCTGGAAATGTGAAGTTAATATGTTTGTGTGGTAAACTCTGCAGAGATGTGTCATGGTTGGAAGACGTCATCGTGGCAGTCAAGACCAATAGAAAAAAAAAAAGGGGAAGAGAGTGATTGTGATCAGAGAAGATGTCACCTGTGAGTCACTGGCTTTTCTGTAATGACTTATATGTCTGCAGAGCACCTGAATATGACTGGTAGTCATTAGGTGGGGCTCACATCTGGTCATAGTCTGGCAGTATTATTTGGTCCTTATGTAGTGGTATAATTGTGATTAATGGCCTTGGTATTGTGTTTTTTTTTTAGTAACAGCATGATGGTAATGTAACATGCGGTATATTTGCTCTATGTATAGGTGTATTATTTGAAAACTTTATGACTATTACTTAAAAGTAGTGTTGAGCGATTTTTATCGACAAAGTTGAAATCGGCACGGTTTTTATGTTGATTGGATTTTTTCAATCACGCGATAATTTAGGTTAAAATCTGCGCATAATCTATTACTATCGCACCATTTTTGCCGCTTCCTGTCATTTTGGCAGCCAGCAAATCAGCTCAGCGAATAGAGCAGGGTAAGCTGGGTGTGCGACGTCATGACTGGGATTGTTATGGTTGTGATTGGCTGGAAAAATCACATGACTTCGTTTTACATAGAACAGCCCTTCCTGTTCATGATCAGTGTGCGTCTGTGTATCATAAAAGCAAGACATGTGCTCGGTCTCTCTCAAAACAGCTCAGCGAAACTGTTCTTTGTTCACACATACAACTATGCTTTTAGCTGTGAACATTAGAACTTCGGTAGATTAGAGATTTTCAGGTTTTAGTTACTTGGGCTGAGAATTTTAAAAAGGACATCTAGTGCTGTACAGTCGTGGTGGGGTTGGGGGGGGGGGCAACACAGACAGACAGGCTGGCAGGCAGGCAGGCTTTTGAAAGGAGAGTGGATAATTGTGAAAGCCCAGACTCTGCTTTGACCCTGCATTGAAATGGGTTTTTTTTAACAGTTTTTGGACAGTTTTTGGTGAAAATATTACCTTGTAATTTTGTGCAGCCTGATTTTATATTAGGATACAGACTTTTCTAGTAACTGCAGGTGTAATTGATAGGGCAAAACTCACCTTTTATTATCTGTACACGATTTAATAAGGTTTTTTTCACTTTAGCGAGCTCAGTTTGTTCAAAGACCCACTTTGTTCTTTCAATAGGATACAGAACTTTTCTAGTCCTGCAGGGTATTTATAGGTGCAAAAACCACGTTTTATTATCCGTACACAATTTAATTAGTTCACTTTGGCGCAGGCCAGGTCTATTTATAGGTGCAAAAACCACCGTTTGTTATCCGTATAATTTTTAAATAGCTGTATTGCACGTGGTGCAGCCCTAGTTTTTTTCAAATAGCCACGTTGTACGACAATTTTCTAGCAACTGTTCTCGTTTGTCATTGCTGCAAAAAACGCAATTTCTCATCCGTGTAACTTCTGAATAGTTTTATTGCGCTCGTTGAATCTCAGTTTGGCGCACTTGTATGATATTTTGTTGAAAACTATCAATTCCTAGTTCTACTGGGCAGTTGTAAATCCCTGGGACTGAAGGAAGAACACTGTTGATTTTGTCTTACAGTTCTTCCACCAGACAGCATTTCACAGGTATTCGCTAAAAACAATTCAGTTTCTAATCCCAGTTGGCTGTAGGAAATTAGAGGGATTTTAGAATAGCTGTGATTTGCCGTCTTTTAATAAGAGACTTTCAAAAACTCTTCCATTACTTCTTAAATTTTTATATTTCTGAACATGGAGCGAAATGCAGGTGGTAAGCGAGGAAAGAGGGGGGTAGGACATGGAGGTAGAGGTATGAGAGAAGGTGCTCCTTCCAGTGCTGGCGACAACACGCATGCCAGTGGATCATCAGTTGCAGGACCGTCATCGCTGGGTCAGGGCCCTGTGAATCTCAGTAACGAACAGCGTTGCCAATCTGTTCTTCAGTGGTTAATGCAATCTGCATCAGCAGTCTTACCTCCTCATCCTCCCAGTCACGGCCACAAATGTTGTCATCAGCATCATCAGCATCCGTCCAAGATGAAGCGAAGGCAGCCCAAATGTCAACTCGTGTACCCACCACTGTGAATAATCCACTTTCTGAAGACCTCTTTGATGACAAAATGCGGTTGGGGTCAGAGGCATGTTAAAAGATCAAGAGGCCAAAGAGTATGATTTTGTCTGCTCTGACGCCCAGTTACTGATGCCATCAGAGGAGGAGAAGAAAGCTGGTCAATCAGCAAAAATCCCGGGCGGTCGGCAATGCCTTGCAGTTCCTCTTGCTTGTAGCCCGCAGCTCCTGGATGCAGAATGTCAGGACGACCAAGTCACCTGTGTTGATGATGATGACATTGCGGATCCAACGTGGTCCTTTCAGCAGAATTTGCTTGCGAGCGCTTCATCACTGGACGAGTAGGAAAACGATGGGGTAGTGTCAGTATGGGTCCTGCCTCAAAAAGGGAGAGGGCGGTCGCATTAGTCCGCTGAGATGATTCTGCCAGCCATGATCAGAGGAAACACTGCTCCCCGCTTATCGCCGTCGAAAAGGTCCAGGACCTCTCAAGCCTGGGCCTTTTTCGAGCAAGCCTCCGATTCATCCAGCGATGTCATATACTGCCTTTGCCGTAAACACATCAGTAGAGGCAAGAATCTTAGGTTTTTAACCACCACCAACATGTCTAGTCACATGCAGAGAATGCATGAGTTGAAATGGAGGCAACACTTGGCCAAAAAAGGCCACACCGATGCCGAGCTTCCAACCACTGTCACACCCTCTGTCTCCGCCTCCTCCTCCTCCTCCGCCACCACCAAGCGTTCCTCAGCTGCCCATGTCTCTCAGAGTCATGATCAGGGATCAGCCTCCGCTTCATCCTCCACCGTCGCCCGAGTACCACCAGCACCACCAGAGACCCATCCTACCCATTCTCCTTCCACCAGTTTGATGACCTGCACGCCGTACAGCAGCCAGTCTAGCAGCCAGCCTTCTGTCTTCCAGGTTTGGGAGCAGAAGAAACACTTTAACCCAAACCATCCCAAAGCCAAAAGCCTGAATGTCGGCATTGCCAGACTTTTGGCCTTGGAAATGTTGCCTTTCCGTCTGGTGGACACAGATGGGTTCTGCCACGTCATGGCCCTTGCCTGCCCCCAATACCAGATGCCGAGCAGGCATTTCTTTGCCAGAAAAGCCGTCCCTGCCCATGGCCAGCCACGTGTCATCTAAAATTTCAAGCACGTTGTCTGCATCTGTGTCCGGAAAAGTCCATCTGACCACCGAACATGACTAGTAAGCACGGCCAAGGCGCTACTCTCTGACACAGCCACGGGGTTACTGGGGATGCCCTTGGTGGTGAGGGGTTTGCTCTCGGGTTTCGGTGAAAACGCTCTTAAAGGGGTCCCGGGTGCCACGGGGGCCCAGAAAACCAGCCGTGTTGAAATTAAACCCTGCTTAACCCCCACACCAGGTCAGAGCTGTGGGCGGCTCCTGCAACAGACCCACGCTGGCTGGTGCAAAACCTTTTGCCAGCAAGAGGGGTGGTAACGGTCAAATCTGCTGGCCCCCTAAGACGGAGGGTGGAGCACATCCCTCCCTGGGACATTCAAACCTTGTCGTCCAGAAATTTCAAACACACCCGGGCTGAACTGCCTGCTGGGAAGACTCGAGGTCTGAGTTTTCCACTTCCGCCACGATCCTGCTCGCCCCCCGGGGTGCGTTTC
The DNA here is from genome assembly GCA_025379985.1 of Phyllomedusa bahiana. Lineage (NCBI taxonomy): Eukaryota > Metazoa > Chordata > Amphibia > Anura > Hylidae > Phyllomedusa > Phyllomedusa bahiana. The sequence continues at coordinate 14,029 of JAODAL010034255.1, forward strand.
AACGTACTCGGGGCCCCCCAGTCAAACCGCCACACTGGAATGCCCCCTCCACATGCCCAACGATTGTGGCACAGCGCAATGCCTTTTCGCAGTACGAAATGACACACGGGCCCGACACCAGCGGTGCGGACTCGAGTGTTGAGCCACCGAGAGTGGAGGCAGGGGAAAGACCGCACCATCCTTGGCCAGTTTTGAAAAGCCACCAAAATGGTCATGCGGACAAAGCCCTTTTTCAGAAGACCATTTGGTGATCTTTGTTCTGGGAAGGATCGTTTGGACACTCTAAACCAGGTCCCGCCAGCGACGGAGGAGGAGACGGAACAAGCACACGGAGCCCCCCCCCGCGAATCCCAAGGGCCCACATTTCACAATTTTATTGGCTTCAAGGCAGTAGTTCGTGGGGGCCCGGCTAGCGCCCAGCCTCAGGGGGATCATCTGAGGCAATCAGGGGGTGGTTTTAAGCTGTCGGGAGGAAGCGAGGAGGAGGAGGGGTATTCCGGACCCCGACGTTACCGACGTCCCCCTGCCTTGGGAAAAAGGTTGGCGCGAATTTGAGGTGGAGGGGGAAGATGAGGGAAAACATTTTGCTAGTCCCACTTGACCCAGTTTCTTGGGATATAAAGGGCTCCCTCTCCCCACATGATTTTTTTTGGAGGGCCCTTTCCTCCAAAAAGACCCCGGGGCATTAAGGGCCATCAAAATGAACAACATTTTACTGGGGCCACCCTTCCTGGATCCCTGGTACAAAACAAAATCAGCACGTTCCACCCCCCCAAAAATAAGAGGTAAAATTCAGGAAATGGAGCCCTTGGGCGGATTGATAAACCCTGGGGGGACATCTTTTTCGTCTGCTTCACGCTCTTAAAAATTTCACGGGGGAACAAATCAGCGACGTGACAGCAAAGAGTGCCAAGTACCGCAGGGGCAGCAGAAATTGGGCAGAAGCCAAAAAGGGTGACCTCTGCAATTTTTTATTTCCCACCTCCCCAAACGCATGAATCGGGGCACCAAAAACAAACAAAGAACCACTTAAATCAGGGTGCACGACATCTGGGGCCCCACCCCAAATTTTTTTGGATTTTTTCCCGGGACCCAATCGACTTCGGGTATCCAAAATGGACGAAGGCCCGAGCTCGCTCGCCACGCCATAGAGGTGTTGTCCTCCCAGCGCCAGCCATATCTGAGGGACCTCAGCACAGCTGGAGGGGTCATTCAGCAAACCATCCACTTTCCACGATAATGTGATCGTTGATTTAAACAAATGAATCGGGCATGGACTCAAAGATTTTGGGTCCCCAATTGCCGAGTCACCGAAATTTTTGCCGGTCTATTTTCACATTCCCTTCAAACAAAAGGGGCCCTTTAAAAAATGTTTTTTTAAAAAGACATTTTTACTGCAATTTTTATTCATTTTCCCCAAAAGATTTTTTGCGGTTTTTTTCGGTGGGAGACTTAAAGACACCCAAGGTTCATGACAAAACCGTATTCCATTTATCCTTTATCTATAGAATTTTTTTTCATTGTCAATGGTTTTTTAGGTCATGTTTTCTGTGAGAACAGCATAATTTTGGCCTTTGGAACAAAATGTGGCTTTTAATGGCATTTCCAAACCAATTTTTAAAAAGTGCCTAAAGTCATATTTATAATTTTTTGGGTCATTTCTGTGAGATACATTATTTTAAAAAATTTTTTGGTTTTTTCCTTTTTTTGGAAAAAAATTTTTTTGGGCTTTCCTTAAAAGTTTTAAAAAGGGGTTTAAAAAATTTTTTCCATCACAATTTTTAATAGGGGTGAGAATCTTTATCTTTTTTTTTGGGGCATTTGCTGTGAGATACAGCTAAAATCAGGTCCTTTGGAACAAAAAGTTGCTTTTAAGTGCATTTCTCCCCCACAATTTTTTGACAGTGGCTGAGAATTTTTTTTTTATAATTTTTTTTGGGTCAGCGCTTTGAAATCAGCAATACTACAGGTCCTATTCTAAAAAAGTTTTTCTAACAGACATTTGTTCTTCAAAATTGTCAAAAGTGGCTCAAGGGTCATGTTCAAAAATTTTTGGGGGGATTTTTTCGGAAATGCAGCTATACTAAGGGCCTACAATTCCTGTAGTGAACAACCCTCTAGTACAATTAAAAAAAAAAAAAAAGCGTGGTGGGTTTTTATCCCCATTTTAAAAAAATGTGGGTTTTTTAAAAGACATTTTGTTCACAATTGTCAAAAAATTACTCAAGGGTGATGGGGGCGTCAAAAACAGGGAAAGGTAGGACACTGTTTAAGGGCACCTTGCAAAATGACTTTTTTTTTGCAAGATTTTTAAAAAAGCTACAATTCCCGTATGAGACAACCCATTTAGTAAAATTTAAAAAAAAAGAAACAAAGACGTGGTTGATTCCATCCTATTTTAAAAATGTGTTTTCCCTAGAAATAAACTACTAAAAAACTTGAAAGTACAAAATACTGGTACAAATATTCCTCGAATTGTACAATGGAGGTACAGGAAGACTTGAACAGATGTAGGTTACCCCGGACAGGTATAGTCAATGTCCAGTTCAACTAAAATGGTGGTTGAAAGACTCCTTTTTCCGGCACATTTTAAATTTGTGGGTCATGCAGGTTTGGGGCTCATGCGTGGCCCAGGACAGATATAGTCAATGTCCAGTTCAACTAAAATGGTGTGTTGAAAGACTCGTGTTCCCTGCACTTTTTAATCTTGGGTCATGCAGGTTTGGGGCTCATGCTGCGTTCCAGGACATGGATAATCAATGTCCAGTTCAAGTAAAATTATGGTTCAAATAATACTGCCTTCTGGCACTTTTTAATTTTGGGTCATGCAGGTTTAAGGGGCATCTGTGATACAAGACAGGGATAGTGAATGGTGTGTGATTTTTTTCTGTGGGCTTTTATAACCTAAGTTGTTGCCTAAGATGTAGCACGTATCCATTTGACTGTTTTGGGATGTTTAATTCCAGCTTCTCCAGCCCTGTTTGGGTGTAAGAAGAAGGTGTTGTTCCTCTCCCATAGACTTTAATGGTCTTGGGGATAATCTATTATCGACTATCGGAAATCGTCAAGATAATTGACGGTATCGACTATGGACCCGATGACGATAGTCAACGTAATCGCTCATCACTACTTAAAAGGTATAACTATCATACAACGATGAGTGCTTTTGAAGAGGCAAATATGTCAGTGAGGATTTTCATTGTACAGCGACTGCTGAAGTAATGGAGAATATCTATGTTGGAAACACAGGAAATTTGTGACGGGAACATATGTTTTTACCCATAAAAATAGATGCTGCGGTTCATGTGCTATGAAAAATGCAATGTGAACCCAGCCCTTGTGAGCAAAACTTAACACAAGGAGCCCATCCTTCAGACAGTTTAGGACCCTAGCAATGCTCCTTGGTACCATCTTGAGTTACATGTAACTTTTCAAATACTTTTTCGGGCGAAACGATAAAAACATTTTTCACACTTATTTTATTCCTACAGCGTTCACTATTCAGTATAAATAATGTTTTATTTTTATATATCAGACAATTACGGAGACCACAATACCAATTAGGTCTAACTTTTTTTATTTGTAAAATGGCAGAATGGGTTTTTAAAGGGAATGTGTCATCAAAAAATGAGTCACTGGGGGGGGGGGGCGTGGCCTGGCATGCTGCTGGAGAGACGTGCCTGAGAAAGCTCCTCCAGAGTGATTAGCTGAAGTGGGGCTAATTTCAGCAATTATGGGGTCAAAACGAAGCAGGAGAAGACGCAGCGCTACCACAGACCGCCCTGAGACTGAAGTCCTCATTTCAAACTTTTTTGCCCCGCTGGCAGAGCTCCGTTCCGGCTCCAGAGATATCTCCCTGGAGCGGGCGCCATCTTCAGAGCGTGAGGAGGGACAGAGACTTCCGCCCGGCAACTCAGCCAGACGCGCAGTGAGAAGAACGCGGCAAGCGGACCTCCGACTGCACGATATACTGCGCTCCCCGGGCATCGAGCGAGCACAAAGAGGTGAAGAGCGGAGTCGGCGGCAGCTGATTGCAGAGGAGAGTGAGGGCAGCTCCGGGTGCGGCGCTCCGGCACTTAGTGCCGTTGAAGCGCCTCCCATGTACTCCAGGGATCCCAGCGTGTCACGGAGCAGCGAGCAGCTGAAGACAAGCAGCACAGCAGCAGGTACACAGACCAGGGGGTCGGGGGAAGGGACCCCATATGCCACAAGGGCAGCCACGGCTACGGGAGGCTTAGAAGCCGCAGCAAAGAGCCCCTCAGAGGAGCGGGGGGGCACACCACGTGGCGCGGCCATCAGGGACGTTCAGGGAGGAGAGAGAAGCCCGCCAAGCCCAACGGCCATCCCTGCACAAGCCACTGTGGAGAGCGGGGGACTACGCCCCTCTATGTTCGGGTCTCAGAGCCCCATGGCCTCTCCTATTCTGCAGCCCATGACTCTCTCCCCGGCCAGTGAGCAGCTAAGTCTGCCAGACCTTAGCCCACAGTCCCCTGCAAGAAACCCATGCCGGACAATCTTAAAAGATTTGCCCATGCCAGCCTGTAACTGATTCTATTGTTCGCATGCCAGCGGCTGAAGCTTTATTAACCCTGCAGGGTCACCCTGAATTACAGGCTCTGCTCTCACTCCTTCCCACCAGGAGTGATTTGACAGCATTAGCGCAAGACCTCAAAGCTAATTGGCGTAGTGACCTGCAGCCCGTCAAGTCAGATGTCTCCTCATTGAAACAGAAAGTTAAAACACTGGAGGAGCAACATGAGAAGGTCCAGCGTCAGTTGGATACTATGCAATCCTCAATAGATGCCCAGAGAAATCTTCACCAAAATTTAATTGACCACATGGACGATCTCGAAAACCGAAATCGGAGGAACAATATTCGAATTCGTGGTCTCCCAGAGTCTGTGAGAACGCAAGATCTGCCATCAACCCTTACAAAATTATTCAACGAGTTGCTGGGAAAAGCGGCTTCAGATCCTATAGAAATTGATCGTGCTCACCGTGCCTTGCGCCCACCAAGCATTGAGGAGTCCAAACCACGAGATGTCATTTGTCGCATTCATCACTTCTCACTCAAAGAATCTATAATGCAAAAGGCGAGACGCGTCACGGCTATCCCTTTTCAGGGCAACCGTCTATCATGGTTTCCGGATCTCTCCAGGCGCACTCTCCGCCTTCGGTCCACACTGAAACCGCTGTTAGCCGTCCTGCAATCCCAAAGAATTCCATACCGCTGGGGTTTCCCCTTCGCTTTGCAGGTCCGAAGAGGAGAGGAGATGCTCACAATCCCGGTCCCCAGCGGATTTGCCGTCTTTTCTCGCTGCATTGGATCTTCCTCCTGTCCCTTTTGCCGGACTGGGTTGCAATGTTTTCCCCCTTTTCTACAGGTTACAGCAGCGGTTCCCAGGGTCCGCTCAAAAGGCAGGGATCACAGAAGTCACCACTGCCGCAACGAGACCGCAGACCCCCTAGTCGAGTCTCAAGCCGAGAAGACCTGAGAGATTGGGTGCGACATAACCCGTCCGCCAACTGACTGTGGGGCGTTTTTTAGCATACACCATTGTCACTTATTGTTGCTTGCAATCTGCTTTGCGGTTTGACCATTACCGACCCCACGGAAAGGGATGACTTGTCTTTCCCCTCTTTTCCTCCCTTGTTCCCTCCCTCCCCCCTTCCAATCCTCCCTTCTTCCTCCCCTCTCTCCTAACTCTTCCTCTCCCCCTCCCTAACCCCTTCCTCTCCAAACCCCTTTCCTTCCCCCCCTCCCCCTTAACCCTTCCCTCTCCCCTCCTCATTCCCTAACCCTTCCTCCCTTCTTCCTCCCCTCCCTCCCTAACCCTTCCTCCCCCCCTTCCTATTTCCCTCTCCCTCCCCCCTAACCCCTTCCTTCCCTCCTAACCCCCTTCCCCCCCTTCCTAACCCTTCCCTCTCCCCTCCTCACTCCCTAACCCTTCCCTCTTCCCTCCCCTTTCCTCTGCTAACCCTTCTCTCTCCCCCCTTTCCCTCCCCTTTTTTAAATCCCTTTTCCCTTTCTTCCCCCCCCTCCCTCCCTAAGCCCTCGCTAACCCCTCCCTCTTTCTTTTTTCTCTTTCTTTCTTTTCACTGACGGACAAGTTCACCCTCAGGTAATGCTCACTTGTCACCCCCACCAATTCCTACCGTCATGATTATCATGGCTTCAGCAGATATGTATGTTTAGTTGTGGTGATACCCCACCACCTGACTCACTCTGGAGACTTCTCTCACTAGGTTGATGTGTAGATAAGTACCTATGCGCGTGTACAGTCATGTTCCCCAAATAGGTCGGGATTTCAGCGCAGTTCGCTGGCCCTGGGCAGCCTTGTTGCTGCACATTTTAGTCTTTGTGCCTAAGGAGTTGGCTGGGAGAGTTGCTTTTAGCTCTCCACGAGTTTTTCTGGTTTTGTTGTTTGCTCTTTGCCGAACGGGATTATTTCTAGGAGCCATGAGGTCCCTCTTTTCACTGTCAGGGCACTGGACCTGGTATGTGCCATGACGTCGGTCAAAATTACCTCCTTCAACGTGAAGGGGTTCAATATCCCTGAGAAGCGGTCCCGGATCTTATATGAGATGCACAAGGCGCGTTCTCACATCCTATGTCTTCAGGAGACACACTTTAGCCAAACTCATCTCCCGGCCTTAACGAATAAGTATTACCCTGTCATTGTAGCAGCGCAGATTCCAAAACCAAAGGAGTGGCGGTTCTGGTCCATAAGTCGCTCCCACATCAAATCCTGGAAATCAAACAGGACCCGGAGGCGAGGTACATCTTCGTGAAGTGTAGCATTCAGGGCACCCCCTACACAATAGCGAACGTCTATGCCCCCAACCAGGGTCAGTTATCTTTTCTCCATAAGGTTCTGGATGATCTTACACTCTTTGCGCATGGGGAAATAATCTTTTGTGGTGACCTTAGTGTGGCGCTTCATCCTGTGATGGATACCTCATCAGGTCACTCCACAATCCCCCTGAACAGGCTCAACAAAATTAAGAAGCTGCTGCATGATATGCAGCTAAGTGATATCTGGCGAATTCTGCACCCTGAAGATAGGGATTATACATATTACTCCCCTCCCCACAAAGTATATAGCCGATTGGATTATATATTCCTCCAACATTCCCTACTTCCCCGCGCAAATAGGGCTTCCATAGATGACATTTTTGCATTCGGATCACGCTGCTATACAATGCCATTTGTATGTGCCCAGCGTCTCTCGGAAATCCTTTTCTTGGAGGCTGAACGAGACACTGCTCAATGATGCCCTGTGCCTGGCCGAATTGAAGCAAGCTGCTCTACATTTTGCGAACGATCATGCAACAGACGACACCCTTCCGCATTTCAAATGGGAATCTTTGAAATGTGTGCTGCGAGGCATGCTAATAAAACATGGTTCACGTCTGAAAAGAGAAGAGGCGGCTCATTTAAACTCTTTGCTGACCCGATTGCACTCTTTGGAGACGGAACACACACGCGGGGGGGGGAGAAGCAACCTACAGCGAGCTGTTAGTCAAGCATGAGGTTCGTAAAATACTCGAGCGGAAAAACAAAAGATATAAACAGCTTTGTGCCCATTCCTTCTATGAGTGGAGCAACAAACCAAGCAGGATGCTGGCCAGGACGCTGAGAGCCAAGAGGGCATCTTTGTTTGTGCCCGCGATCAAAGACACAAAAGGGAAAGTGGTCCATCTCACCTCCGAGATTCTAGAGGCGTTTCGCTCATACTATCATGACCTATATAACCTCCCTAAACCCCCTTTATCATCATGCCCAAATAAATTGGAAGACTACATTAAAAGCACCGCGCTCCCCGCGTTGGACCCGGATAGCTTGGCTCTTTTAGAAACCCCTTTTACGGTGGCAGAGCTGAAGTCGGCAATTTCCTCTCTCCCATCAGGTAAGAGCCCAGGACCGGACGGTAACACAGCTCAATTGTATAAAATGCTCGGTGACGAGTTAGTTGGCCCCATGTTGGATTCCTTTAATTCCACCTCCTTTTACAGCAACCCGCCACCGCAATTCCTCTTAGCATACATTACAGTGATCCCGAAAGAGGGGAAAGACCCTCTTTCTTGTACAAGCTACAGACCGATCTCTTTACTAAACACCGACGTTAAGCTGTTCGCTAAATTATTAGCTCTACGACTCAATGTGGTCTTACAGGATCTTATTGGTCTCGATCAGGTGGGTTTTGTTCCCACACGTGAAGCGCGTGACAATACATTAAAAACTCTATCAATCATCCAGAACATGAGAGAAGAAGGGGTGACTGGGATGTTGCTTTCACTAGACGCCGAAAAAGCGTTTGATCGAGTCGATTGGTCCTTCCTGCAAGCGGCGCTGAAAAACTTAGGGTTGGGACCTCTCATGATACAAAGGATTATGGCCCTGTACCAGAATCCTTGGGCCCAAATCCGATCAATTGTAACTCTATCAGGCCCGGGGCCAGATACGCAATGGGACCAGACAGGGTTGCCCCCTCTCACCAATATTATTTGTCTTGGTTATGGAACATCTGTTAAGGGACATTAGGAAAAAATCCAGACATTCGGGGTGTTGGGGTGGGCGGTATACAGCATAAATGTGCAGCATATGCAGATGACCTCCTATTGTATATCACACAACCGCTTACCTCACTGCCTAACTTGATGTCCTCCTTGAACTTGTTTGGGGCACTTTCTAATTTTAAAATAAACTTCACAAAATGCACTGCGCTGAGCATAAATCTAGACAAGACCTCGGTGACCTTGCTTAAGAGTGGGTTCCCGTTTAAGTGGGCTGGACGTGCCTTCAAATATTTAGGGATTCACATTCCAAACGGATCCCCAAGAAGTGGTCGACCTCAACTTCTCCCCTTGGTAGCATTATTAAGCAGACCTGGCGAGATGGAATGCCAAAGAATTTTCCTGGCTGGAAGAATAAATATAATTAAAATGAATATTTGCCGCGCATTTCCCGTACCTCTTGCAGACTATACCATGTTTACTGCCCAAAACGTTTTTTCGATCTGTGGATAAGCTTTTAAGACATTTTATTTGGTCGGGTAGGAAAGACAGGATCGCGAAGTCGACACTCGTTAAAAAAAGGCGGGACGGAGGGTTGGCCTTGCCGGATGTGAAGGCCTACTATATGGCCACGGTTGCAGTCCGGTTTGTTGACTTTTACCAACATTATGCTACAAAATTGTGGGTGCAGCTTGAGGAAAGAATCTATAACGCTCCCTTATCAAATCTCCCCTGGCTACCACGGTCCTCATTGCCTCGGAAGATATTACAAAAACTTCCCTGGGTGGCAAGGCATACCATTCTTGCGTGGCGCACATATGACACAGCCGGGGATTTACTCTGCCCGGGAGGTCCGTTGAACCCCCCTAACGAGTAACCCGTCTCTGGGACTAAGTTGTCTCCTTGCACAGCTCCTAATGGATGCTTCCCAAACGACCGATAGTGTTCGCTGAAGTGCTGGCCGCTCAGGACTGAAGACTAGAGTGGAGATACAAGACACCCTCCCCTACTTTCGGTTAAACCGGTTTAGTTATCTTCAGATCTCACACTACTACGCCATCAACAAGTAGCCATTGCAACTACATAGGCCGCATTACTTTCCCTGTGGAGGGAAATATGTACCCGCAGACCCGCTATGGCCACCTCATCTCCAAACTATTTTGACCTGATTGTGTCATCCTGTCGACCCTCGGTTCCCCCTTATCGAACGAGGTGGGCTACAGAGCTAGGTAGATCCTTTTCTGAAGAAAGAGTGGCAAAAGCAAGTGTACTAGCATATAAGTCTATAGTCTCTTGTAGATTACAAGAACTTAATTTTAAAATACTCTACCGCTGGTACAGAGTGCCGACACTGTTACACACTATATACCCCCAGGTATCTGGCGCGTGCTGGAGGTGTGGAAACGCAGAGGGGTCTATGTCCCACATCTGGTGGGCATGTCCGACAATCCGAGCCTATTGGGCTAAAGTCCTGCAAATAATTGAACTAGTGACGGGAATTAAATTACAAAATGACCCGACGGTTGTGCTTTTGCAGATTATCCCACTACCTTTACAAGTACTTAAGGGACACATAATTATCTTTATGCTCAGTGCAGCCAAAGCCCTAATACCCGCTTGTGGAGGTCAACTGAAAACACCTTCCATAACCGCATGGTACAACGAACTTACATTTATCCAACGTATGGAGGGGATCCGGGCGGGCCATAGCCAGACATTGGATAAATACATAGGCACCTGGTCGAGCTGGTTGACTTTTTGTGGTTCTGCAGAGTTTCGAGCAACATAATCGAAACATAGAAAAACCGCCTTAGGGACAGGGGTGGGGAGGAACACAGGTTCTGTGGTTAATGTATTCTATCCGGGGTCGCCCTTCTGTTTCGCGAGGGACCCTCAGTGATAATCTTTTGGATGACTCACTTTTACATGGCTCTGTCATCTTGTTTCTTTCTCTTTTTTTTTTCTGATCGGCAATATTTTGTTGGTTTTTTTGTTTTTAGTGTTTTTTATTGACTACTGACCTTATCAGGTGTGATATGTAAAATAATATTTACCTCCGAAGGCTTATTTATGAGGATGTTAACGAGTACATGCTGGAACTCTGGCCCCCTGGTCATGAGTCGGGGATGGAGTATTGCTCGTCCAACTCTAACCAGTGAATTTATTGTATGTACCTTGATATATTCGGGGCTATGCTCCAGTGATGGATTCAGATGAAGGTATTGTTGGATATTCAACAGTCTATGATATGTTCATTTTTGCTGTTCTTATGTGATATTTTGTGCCTACACACTTTGCTGATGTGCACTGCATGCTTGTTTCTGAATAAAGCGTTTTGAATATGAAAAAAAAAAAATGAGTCACTGTTTAAGTCCTATTTTCATGTTAAACACATTTTTTAGGAATTGGTTGTTTTTTTTTTACTTTTCATATCACTTTCAATATTTTTTAATAATTCTTAAGTCTTGCAGTTTTCACTTTGGCCACTAGGCCTGGTTTGCACTGCTTTAACAGCAGTCAGAGAGATGCTCTACAGCAGCTTCATGCACATAGGAGACTTAAGACTGACTCAGTCCCATTGACTTCACAGTTTTTTAGTCATGCTCTGTGACCTGGGAAGAAATCACTGTGCAGTGAGGTGAAAGGGTGAACTGTGACATCATCTCTTGTGACTGGTAGATCCTGTGTTATCTATTCACACTGGTGTCTCCTTTCAGTTTGACCCTCTTTGTGCTGATAATGAGCAGCCAACTAAGAATCTTTCTGTACAGAACAGGAAGCGTCAGACTATTATTAGGCCTAGTGGCCAAAATGAAAACTGCAGGACTTAAGAATTATTAAAAATTATTGAAAATGGTATGGAAAAGTAAAAAAAAATATAACCAAAAATTCTTAAAAAAATGTGTTGAACATAAAAATATGAGTTAAACAATAAGTCATTTTTGATGACACATTACCTTTATTCTTTTATTTTTTCTATTTTAAAAACTTTTTTTGTCCACCTTGGGAACCTCATTACTTCTCCTCCGGAAACTTTGCAGATCCACAGCAGAATTTTCTTACATTTATTTTATTCAATTTGTATTATATTCACACTACCAATCCACACTAAAAATGTTGTCAATGTTGCAGATTTACCTGGGGAAATGCTTTGCATTCTCCTCTGCAATATTTCTCTACGGGGACTTTTAAAGAAACCAAAAACAAGACTTTCAAATGTCTCAGTCTTATCCATAATTGCACATTGCTGTGATGATTAAATGTTCCTGCTCGCTCTGAACCTTTGCGCGAGATAAAATATCTGCTTTGACAAAAAAGAAACTTATTTTTTTGTACTGTGTCACTAGTGCAATGATTTAAGCTTATGCTTTTCTACATCTGAAAGTGCAGCAATTCAACTCTGCCATGGTGATGCCACCATTATGACAGTGAAAATATTGCTTAGTGCCATTGACTTATGATTTTCAGATTTAGATGTAGTAACTAAAACTAGACTGACTGTCATAACAGACCACAAGGCATTATGGGAAAGGAGCTGGAAGGCTCACTGTGCCCTCTATTGGTTGTAACAAATCCTCAATTTACTTCTGATTCACTGAATCTTTGAGAAGCAAAAAGGAATATTAGTCAAGCCAATATTGCTCATCTACATACGACCGTTTCGGGGTTTTGCCCCTCATCAGTGTAGAGCAGAGCGATATTGGCTTGACTGGGTGGGATGCAATGAGTGGCTGAGAGAAGGGGAACATCTCTCCTCATGGAGAGCACCAGTTAAGGCGTGTAGTGAGCTTCCCAGCTCCTTTCCCATAATGCCTTGTGATATGCAGATGCTTAGTAGTGGGCTAAAAGGCAATCAAAACACTACACACCTTAACTGGTGCTCTCCATAAGGAGATATGTCATAACAGACTTCATAGACAGAGATGTTAATTTTCCAAACCACTGACAAACAATAACTACATAACTAGGGAAATCCAGAGTTTCCGCACCCAATTCTGAGACAAAGTTCTTCCTTTTGGCACGTAGAGTGCAATTAGAAGATGTACTGGCAACAAATTATTCCAACCTGCTGTGCCCCCTGAACATAGTTTCTGCTCTACGATGGCTTAAAAGGCTTTAACCCCTTCTCATTCTCTGTAGGCACAGCAGTTTTCAAGTAAAAAAAAAAAATGGAAAAAATTATAATAAAATAATCACGAAAAGAAATTATACACAACAAAATAAGTATTTTTTTTTAAATATATACAGACATGGTAATGTAAATAGGGCCAATTCACTACAAAAGGAGATGATACTAAGGACCATGGATGGTAAGAGGAAGCGGGACACGAAAGGAATGTTAGTTGGATACCATCAAGAAGCTCATCAGGCAGGTGGCTTACTTGGCCTTCTTATCAGTTGATAAGAAGGCAAGGTAAATGCAGGAGCTGCTTGGCCCAAAAGACCATAACGAAAAGGGTGACACAACTTGCAACAAAAAGAAAACAATTACCGTTCCCCCCCCCCAATAATACAAAAAAGGAAATGTTAATGTAAAAGTTACATAAAAATAAAACTTTAGGAATTGTAAAGAAAAAAAAAAGTTTTTTGAAAAACTTATAGCTTTCAAACCCTCAAATACCAAAAAACAATGACTATGCTTGGTCATGAGAGACCAAGCATAAAAAAAGGCAGCGACGCTAGTACGCAGGGATGGAGCCGGCTCCATCCCTGTGCTTAACACTTTAGACGCTGTGGCGTCTAGCTGACCGCTCCTCCATCCGATCACCGCCCCCTGCAATGTAACTGCAGCAGGGCGATCAGTTGTCATGGCAATAGGAAGCCTCTTGCAAGCTTCCACAGCTGCCATATATGCACACCTATTATACCATGCCTAGGGCAGGGTAATGAATGAAAATCCTATGTACAACTGTACTGCTGTATATAGGACAAAGAAGTGTGCCCCCTAGTGGTCAAATATCCTAGGGATAATAAATATTAAAGTAAAAAAAAAGTTTAAAAAAATAAATCTTAAGTTTAAATCGCCCCCTTTTGCTGTTTTACAAATAAAAAAAAGTTACACATATTTGGTATCGCTGCGTCCGTAAAAGTCCAGTCTGTTAAAATATAACATGTATCCCGTACGCAGAACACCGTGGATATAAGAGGAGTTTTCTTCCTTACATTTCTGTTGTTTGCTTAAAAACTATAATGAAAACTGCAGTGGTATTTTTTTTTTAAATACACTATGTGTGAAATCAGATGATAGTGTTTTTCTTCAGAAAAGTGCGTCCTGACACAGCATAAATTATTCAGGAACAACTTGAAGAACATGACAGAGTTCAAAGTGTTGACTTGGTCTCCAAATTCCTCCGATCTCAATTTAATTCAGCATCTGTGGGATGTCAGATTCAATCTGCACATGCCCAAACTTGTAATTTAGTAGTCTTAAAGGATTTGCTGCTAATGTCTTGGCTTCAGATAACACAGCGGTTAAGCTTCAGTGTAAATTAGTTGACAGAGGTTCTTTAATTTTACCAATCATACATTATGATATCTTAAATCCAACGTACAATGCTATGGAAACAAAGTATTTGCATCTTTCCTTTTATACTGATCCAATAATTAGTAGCTTAGTAATTATATGAATCGCCCTTGGAGTTAACACTGAGATCACCATAGCTACATTCAGACGTTTCATCTTCATGTGGCTCAAACCATCAGTATTGCCGGGCTAGGAAAAGAGATAACACTTTTGTGTATCCATGCAAAACATTTAAAGGGCCACTAAAAATTGCAAATACAAAAAAAACCTAGAAAAATTCCTTCCTTCCTCTTTCTCCTCCCTTTCTCTGCTCCTATTTTGTTTCATATTGCAACTAAGACTAAACTATATATAGAGAAATATTTAATAAAAATACATACAGAAACCTTCTCTGTCTCAAATCAGCTACGTCCTTCTAAATAGTGTCGATCAAACCATTCAAGAAAAGTGAAGTTCAAGTAAAACTTCTCAATTTTCTCGAACGGAACTGTACATTTTACACCTGTGATGATGATGACGACATTGCGGATCCAACGTGGTCTTTAGATCAGCAGCTGGTGAGCGCATTATCAGTGGAGGATGATGGGATAGTGTCAGTGAGGGTCCGTCCTCAGAAAAGGAGAGGGTGGTTGCACGTCCGCTGACATTACTCCGCCAGCCGTGGTCAGTGGTGGCAGCGAGAACACTAGTACTAGGTTTTCACAGTTGAAGAGGTCGAGGACCTGTGAAGCATGGGCCTTTTTTGATCAAGCCTCAGATTCGCCAAGTGACGTCATATGCTGGATTTGCCGTTAACGCGTCAGTAGAGGAAAGAATGAAAAGAATTTAAGCACCACAAGCATGAACAGGCACATGCATGTAAAGCATGAATTGCTGTGGAAGAGTCACTTGGAGAAAAAAGGCCGCACAGGTCCTGAACTTCCAACCACCATGACATCTTTAGCCTCCTCCACCTCTGTCACTTCCAAGGCCAAGCGGTCCTCTGCCGCTGATGTACAGGAGCAGCATAAGCAATCACCATCCCCAGATTCTGTCAGCCACTTCCCACCACCAGCAACACAGCCTACACCTTCCCTTTCCACCAATGTGACCTGCATGCCATACAGCAGCCAGTCCAGCATCCCACCTTCTGTGTACCAGGTGTGGGAGCATAAGAAACTCTTTCATCCCAACCATCTCAAAGCCAAAAGCCTGAATGTTGGCATTGCCAGGCTGTTGGCCTTGGAAATGTTGCCCTTCCACCTGGTGGACACAGATGGGTTCCACCATGTCATGGCCCTGGCATGCTTCCAATATCAGATGCCGAGCAGGCATTTCTTGACCAGAAAAGCTGTCCCTGCCCTGGCCCGCCATGTTGCAGAAAAGATCTCCAGTGTGTTGGCTGCATCTATGTCCATCAAAGTCTATCTTGCTACAGACACATGGACTAGTAAGCACAGTCAAGGGCGTTACATCTCACTGACTGCTTATTGGGTGAGTTTGGTGGATGACAGTGTCTCTGGTGATGTGTTTCGGCCGACACTGTTCAACACTACTGGGATGGTGCAGAGTCCAGATCCCCAAACTCGACAGGTAGCATCACGTGCCAAGAGAAACCAGGTCATTCTCAAATTAATTTTTCTTGGAGACCGTCAACACACAGGTCAAGAGCTGTGGATGGCTCTGCACACTCACATGACCAGTGAGTGGGTGATAAGAACCTGGCGCCAGACAAGGTGGGGTGTGACAATGGGAGCATTCTCCTTGATACCCTTAAGATTGGTAGAGTTACGCAAATCCCTTGCCTGGCACACATCATGAGCCTGGTTGTGCAGAAATTTCTCAAGTGCTACCCGGGTCTTGACTGCTGAGGAAAGCTCAAGGTCTTAGCTCACCTTGCTTCAGCATGACTGGCAACGTTGCAGCGTTATCTAGGCCTCCCCGTCAACCGTCTGATATGTGAGGTGGCAACATGCTGGAATTCCACCCTCCACATGCTCCAGCGATTATGGCAGCAGCATAATGCCATTATGCAGTATGAAATGTAACATGGCCTGACTAGTAGTGGTGCAGACCTCAGGGTGTTGACCCATAAAGAGGGGAGACAGGTAAAGGATCTCTGCACCATACGTGGTAGTTTTGAAGAGGCCACCAAAATGGTCAGTCGGGACAATGCCCTTGTCAGCATGACCATTCTGGTTATATTTTTACTGGAAAAAGCGTTAGGTACTCTGCAGGTCCCAGCAGTGATGGAGGAGGAGGAGGCGGATCCTGAGCCTTACTCGCCGGAAATGTAAATGGCCTGACTTTGCTGTATAGCTCTAGGGGTGGTTACATTAGAGGGGAGACAGGTAAAGATTCTCCACTCACAGTTTAGTTTTCATGAGGCAGCCAAGTCGGTAGTCGGGACAAAGTTGGTAGGATGACATGTAGGAGTATTGTATGGAACAAGCATTACGGATTACCCTTTTGAGGTTCACATCATTACAGGAGGAGGAGGAGGTAGAGGAGGAAGATCTGGTTAGTGCCCCTCGATCCCAAGGCTAGGGAGGTCCCATCAGCATCTCACACGAGTGCTTGGATGCTACATTACCTGCAACATGATCCACTCATCAAGGCAATAAAAATGAACCGCGATTACTGGGTGGCCACACTCCTTGACCCACATTACAAGACAAAAAAGTGAGCAATTTTCTTCTACCCACAGAAATTGACAGTAGAATGCAATATTATGAGACAGTGCTCATTGACAAACTCGAGACATCTTTTGCGTCTTCACATTCTAATGTCACGGTGGAACAACATCAGCAACACGGCAGCAGTAGAATGACAAATGGCCACAGCAGCAGGCAGTGTGGCAGAACCCTACTGGGTGACATTTGGCAATCAATTTTTACCACCTCATCAACGCCTGAAAGGCAGGGCAGTGTTCAGACACACAGAGACTGCCTTAAGACCATGGTCCATGACTACCTGCGGCTCAACATCAGTGTTTTTGGACTTAGTCTGGACCCATTCGACTTCTGGGTGTCCAAAGTAAATGAATGGCCTGAACTTGCTCGACATGCCATAGAAGTTTTATCCTGCCCAGCAGCCAGCGTCATCTTGGAACACAAATTCAGCACAGCTGGCGGGGTGATAGCTGACAAACATATCTGTATTTCCCCTGACAATGTGGATTGTTTGAAATTCATCAAAAGGAATCAAACGTGGATCTCTGATGATTTTGTTGCCCCCGTGGCTGATGTTACTGACTAGTAAACTGTAGCACGTCTTCTTGACAATGGGAAATACACACGTAAACTGCACTACATCTCATGTCTGTAGTTCCTGTGCCTGCTGCTTCTACAAATTGTATTCTATCACTGCCAACAGTTAGATTTACAAGTCTTACGGCTGAATTTATTTTGAAATATACACCTTGATGTGCACTGCATATACCACTTACTCCTCCTCCTTCTAGTCCTCCAAATCTTTATTTTTTTAAACGTCCCCATCTGTACTACCACCAAATGTATTAAGTCCTGTTATCCTGAACCTCGATGTTCCCCATTGGCCTGTTCTTGCTGACACCAGTGCTACTGCTGCCTAATCTTGTCCAGCCTGTAGAGGCGTAAGTTCAAGTTCTTGGGCTCTGGTGCAAAAAGTGTTGCATTAACAGTTTAACAGTATTAACAGTTTCAGGGCCCCATACAGCCAAATCATACAGGGCCCCCACTCATTACTAGTTCCTATTTTTTAACATATCAGTTTTTCCCCTGACAGGAGTACTGCCAATACTGCCCTATTGGCACCCCTGCCATTTACCATGTGCCATTTCCAATCCCGGTATTATGTGTCAAAGGGGCTTTTGGGCCCCCTCAGGATGCAAGACCCAGTAACAGCTGCTATCGCTGTACCCCCTATAATTACGCCCCTGTCAGCTGAATCTCTATGTTTCCTGTTGGGATGTTCTTGCTGCCACCACAATATCACATGTACAAAGCTTGCAAGCAGAGGCGCAACTTAAAGTTTTTGGGCCCTGATGCAAAAAGTAAAATGGGGGCTCCTGCTAGTTACCATTTCCAATACTGGTGTCTTCTTATGTGTCAAAGGAGCTTTTGAGCCCCCTCAGGAGCTTTTGAGCACCTCTTATAGCTACGCCCCTGCTTGCAAACTGTCCTCATTTTTGCAGTTAGCCATTGAAAGGAATGAAGTATTTTAGCCTCTCAATTTTTTCTGTCACTCTCAGAGCCAAATTGTCTTCACTACGTTGTTCCATGTATCCAGTTTACTGTTATGGATGGTAATTCCAGCTTCTCCTCACCTGTATAGGCACAAAAATTAACCAGAACATCTTCACCCATTGACTTTAATGGGGTTCAAGTTCGAATCGAACCGAACACCACTACTATTCGAAGTTCGACTCGAACATTTTACTGTTCACTCATCCCTACCAAGGATCAGACAGATTTTAACTGAGTGACCAATTTATTTCTTTCAAACTGAAGAAAAACCATGGGCAGCATTTAGATCTCGATACCATTATTGGAAGCATTTTTTTTTTTTTAACGATAAATTGGTGGATTGGGGACTAAGTCATTCTAATTTACTGCTCCTGGATTATTGAAGTATTGATTTTCCGCAGACATTAGATGGTAAGTTGTTTATTTACTCAGCATCTATCATGTTGCTGTTTATTTATGCTCATTGCCTGATGCCTTATTTTATGACTTTACATATTGATTTCACTAAGAGGAAATAATTGAAGGTTATATTTAATAGTTTTACCGCCTCTCTCTGGTTTTAGGATAGCTTGTGAAATGTCAGTGCTCATTGAATTGCTATGGCATGAGTGTTCTGTATTCCAGAATTCACAGATAAAGCTCGTTTTACAGATTTTGTTTTTTAATTTAATCAGTTATGCTTTTCTTATGTAACATGAGGTTGGTGGATCATGTGACTCTGTCCTCGAGAGTTTAATAACTACAGGAGGTTATTTCAACTTTGTTCTTACTGACTAGAATTAATTCACATGTATTATACTAACTACACTATCACACAAGAAAAACAATATCGGGCACCAAGGGGTTAAAGCTTCCTTTTCTGTATGCTTATCTTCCTTTCAGCCACAACAACATGGGTCACATGGATCACCTTCAGCTATACGAACCTCCGTTCATGCACAAATACCCTTGGTGGTGCTCAGCAATATGAAAGATAAAGTCCATGAAGCAGATAGAAAAAGTAAAGCGGCACTCACCAATTCCGGGTTTCCGATACTTTATTGCAAAATCACATTACTGCGGCATAGGACGGACCAGACGGGTGGTTAAAAA
The DNA here is from genome assembly GCA_025379985.1 of Phyllomedusa bahiana. Lineage (NCBI taxonomy): Eukaryota > Metazoa > Chordata > Amphibia > Anura > Hylidae > Phyllomedusa > Phyllomedusa bahiana. The sequence continues at coordinate 33,367 of JAODAL010034255.1, forward strand.
ACGCCAACAGTTGTTTCGCGCGATCCCGCGCTTCCTCTGGGATCGGGATCGCGCGAAACAATTGTTGGCGTTCTTTAACCACCCGTCTGGTCCGTCCTATGCCGCAGTAATGTGATTTTGCAATAAAGTATCGGAAACCCGAAATTGGTGAGTGCCGCTTTACTTTTTCTATCTGCTTCACATATTATACTAACTATATTGCATCATTTTTTATTTCATCAAGAGCACTAAACCTCAATGTGCACCACACTGCACACCGACAAGTACTAGACAGCAGCGTACGTTTAACAACAGCGACGTGCATATTATAAACAACCACCCGTGCTATTCCAATAGTCTAACATTCACACTGATGTTTTAGTGCTTGGTAACAATCATAATGGACTTTCTCCTACAATCGGAATGGTCACGGTAGTCACAATATGCTCACAGTAGGATCAGTTTCCTCAGGGGTCACAATGTCTTATAGGCTAAAACTCATAGGTATTACTCACTGGCTTCTAGGTAAAACGACTTGTACGCGTGTCTGTAGCCGATTGCTCCGTCCGGCAGCGCTCAGGCTCCTTTGCGTGTACATACTGATTGTCAGGTAACAGTGACATCACTAAAGGATACAAAGAGACTGTCTACGCTTTTCAGAAAGTATTGCGCTTTCCTTCGTCAGGGCTGCACCCTGCCACCTGTAACAAATTTTTAGGCTATGTTCACACGGCGTACTTTCAGCATGCATTTCGTCGCGTATTTGCACTCTAATATGAGCGAGATGCGTGCCAAAATTACGGTAATCCATAGTTCTCATAGAGGACTATGGATTACGCCCCCTCTCCCCGGGCGTACAATAGGATTGTGTTGTACCTGCGGGGAGATAAGGGACATGTCACTCATTTGTGGCCAGTAAGCCCCACGAGCAATGACAGTCAATGACAGTACGCACCGATCAGCGCAACTCCCAAACCCCCGGCGTAGTTGCAGGGCGTACTGTACGCCCCACAATTACACCGTGTGAACATAGCCTTACAGTCTCCTTACTGTGAGTCAAAATGAGTAAATGTCAATAAAGAGGAAAAAAAGGAAAACTAATTTACAAAGACACCTAAAAATATGTGGAAAAAAGGAAAACTTTATTTAATTCACAGAGACACCTAAATATATGGGAAACATATAAAGATTTTTTTTCCACTGTCTTCTTTTCTTTCCCTTCCTCCCTTTTCCTTTCCCTCTCCTCTCTTTCCCCTTTCTCTTCCTAATTTCTTTTTTCTCCCCTTTCTTTTCACTAAAAATAAAGCCATTTAAATATTTTTTTAAAAGCCATCCAATTCAATATCTGCATTGAAAACATTAGGCATCAATGTGTGGAGATTAAAAATCCATTTGGTCTCCATTTTAGATAATTTGCTTATCAAATCTCCCTCTCTCTATCCCAGTTTGCCAGAAAAAGTGTAACGTTTGGTGAACATTGATGTACTTGTTCAAAATGTCTTAAAGGGGATGTATCGCTTCCTTAGTTCGGCTGTTTCATACTGCTCTGAGCTTCTCAACTCTAGAAATGCAGGGGCGTATCTTCCCTTCCCAGCTGGTTGACATCATCCCCCCCTTCAGTGTTCCTGCTGGCTCCCGAGACTCCCCCTCCCCCTCTCTCTGTCTGAATCCACATGTCTCCGTGTCTCTCCCTATGCAGTCTTATTTTGTAAGAGCTGTATACATACCACAGGCTGCATTCAATCTAGACTGAGCACTGATCTCTCCTCTCACAGCTGGAGATGTGTTACAGTTGAATCCAGCTCTATGAATGGCACAGATCTCCCTTCTATGCATGAGAGTTAGGCACCGGGACAAACTGTTATGTTTTCTCATTGTAGAATCTGCTGCAGTCTGTTTCTGTTGGGTGTGCAGAGAGAAATTGCTACGGCCCCTAACTCTGATTTAGGCAGGGATCGACACAAATTGTGCTGTTTCCTGATTGTGTAAGCACTTCAGTGTTATTCTGTTTCTTCTGGCTGTATAAAGTGAAAATGTGCCGGTCCCTTACTCTGAGTGAGAGACACAGGAATGCTCGCTCTGTGAATATGACCGGGGGGCTGTACAGAATGTAAATGAGCTCTCAGCTAGTGAAATGCAAGGAGGAGGGATCAGCAGGGATCCGACCAGGACTGGATATCAGTGTAAACAAAAACACCAATATATAATAAAAAGGAATACTGTGAATACAAGACAGCTTTGCTAATGATATCCAATTGCAAAGTTGCTTGTTTTCACGGTCCCCTTATTCTGAAGACCATTTAATGCAATGATAAAACCCCTTTAATAACGGGTGTCCTGCATAGCCCCTATGTGTATTACACAGGTGTGCACGTATCCGTATGTAGAGAGATCTCTTTGTTCTACCTATATAAAATTTATTGCAAGCGTGTATCACGCTTTTTTGTATGACACTTGTTAAAGACTTTTATTTAAAATGTTTTGTGTTATTTGCCATTTTCAAAGCTCAAGATTTTGTCTTTCTTATTCATGTGGCAGTGTCGTCAGGCATAGCACTGTCCACATGGAAAAAACCTGAAACCCCAGTACAGGCAGTCCCCTGCTTACACCGTTCCAACTTATATCTGTCCCCTAGTTACAAACAGAGACTTATGGGGCATGCTGGCACTTGTAGTTCCATGTTCTACAGCAGATAGTAGCTGTGGAATGACAAGTTCCAGCACGCCACAGCAGCACATGAGGTGAAATATTCTTAACAGGGGCACAGACAGCAAAACAAATGTAAAAACCCTTCCCTGCACTACTCAAAATTAAGGAAAAAAACTTTTTGTGCTGGAGTTACTGTTAATAAATATACCTGTTTCGACTTGCATACAAATTCAACTTAAGAACAAACCTACAGTCCCTGTCCCGTTTGTAACCCTGTGAATGCCTGTATTTATCAGCCAATTATATGTTTTTTCTCTGGTGGTAATATTTTTTGTTGTGGGTGCCAACCTATACCTTGATTCCTGGCTTTTTTAAAGACTAATCTGGGATTTTTGTTAAGTATTCTCCCACAACTCTTAGTCCCACCAGTGCAGGCCCACGTTACAGCTCCTATACATGAATCTTGCCTCTTTCTTTCTTCCTCTCTCACTAAAAAGCAGCCCTATGCCTGGGGGACCACTAGAGGCTTCCTCTGTTCCCCTGTGAGCCAGATTGAGCCTGATCCTGGCTTCACGTATTTCTGCGTTGTCTGTTCTTAGTAATTCCCAAATTGTCTAAGGTAAAAAATTACCATATTTCCCAATTACCATCCTATAGAATTATTACTAGCACCAAGATGCAACTTGTAATGAAAGACCTACGAACCGTGCATGTATGAGGCAATAATTTGTGCCTAAATATCCAAAATAACAGCCGTTAGTCAATAGAGAAAAGGTAGCGTGTGTCTGCAGTACACTGCCCTGCAAACCACTGAAGACACCCCATCCAGAGCCTTACCAGGAAGTGCAAGTCTGAAGCTGTGACTATGACTCTGTGAAAAGCATGGTGAGACACAAGCCATTTAAGTTACATGCTAAACATTTTCCCATTAGGTGGACTAAGGATGAGTTCCCTCACGTTCTGGAACTCACTGCCTCAACACATCAGACTCTCCCCCACTCTCACCAGCCTCAAAGGTAACCTGAAAACCTATATCTTCAGAAGCCTAAAACCTACAATAATCGTGTTCCACTGCTCCACCCCACACACGTCTGCCCCTCACCTTCTGTCTCTTCCCCCCTTCCTTGTAGACTGTAAGCCCTCGCGGCAGGGTCCGTCTCACCCTCTTGTTCTGCCAATTTGTCATTAATCACACATCATTGTACTCGTTTGACTTATGATTAGAGATGGGCGTAATTTTCTCAAAAATTCGTTCGGTCACTTCGCCGAATTTTCCGCCAAAATCGTTTTCGGGGTCCGAATATACTTCTGGCACGAAATCACGTTAAAAAACAGCTAATTTCCAGGCTGCCCATAGCCTGCAGGTGCTGTAGAACGTTGTGCCATGCGTAAAAATATGCAGAGGGAGCTTGGTTTGGTCTTTTCATACAATGTTTGTTCAGTATGAACAGCACATGACTGCCCCCCCCGCCGCTCTAGAATCGCTTCACTATAAAATGGCCCTGGGCACTTATGGGGCAAAACGGTGGGGACCAAAAAAACTGAAGCAGTAACGTACCTGATAAAGTCATGCAAGCAAAGCTGAAAAAAACAAACTGAAGAGCTCAGGTTGCAACATTAAGTGACAGAGTATGAGGTGACGGCGCAGCCACACAGCAGCATGAGGTCAGACAGTGGCACAATGACATTCTGGAAGTGGCAAAACAGTACCAGGCGCAGAGTGCACATTACACAGAGTGGAGGTCACGGTGTGGCAGCAGCATGAGTCAGGCAGGCAGTGCACAATGACAAATTCTGGAGCAGGCAAAAAAGGAGTAGGCAAAGAGTGGTACAAATGACACAGTGTGGCGGGCACGGCAGGAGCAACGTAGCAGCAGCATAAGGTCAGACAGTGGACCCAATGACACAGTGTGGAGTGGCAAACGGCAGCATCCACAACAGCAGCCAGTGAGGTCAGACATGGCACAAATGACAACTTCTGGAGTGGCAAAAACAGGAGTAGGCCACATTGTGGAGGCACGAGCAGCAGCCACGGCAGCAGCATGAGTGGTCAGACAGTGGCAACAATGACACAGTGTGGAGGGCACGACAGGAGTCACACACAGCATGAGGTCAGAGAGTGGCACAATGACATTCTTCAGGTGTCAATAATAAGTATTAGGCCACAGAGTCGGGCAAACAATGACGAGAGCGGAGTTCCACGGCGGCAGCAGCAATGAGGACAGCATTTCAACAACAACAGAGGAGTGGAGGAGATGACAGTAGCAACCGCATGAGGTCAGCAGAGTGGCACAATGACATTCTGGAGGTGGCATAACAGTACCAGGGCCGCAAGTGGCACAATTACACAGTGTGGATTGTCACGGCAACAGCAAACAAGCACAGCACATGAGCACATAGAGTGCACAATGATCAGAGTGTGAGGTGGTGCAATACCAGACCCTGGTAAAGACGTGGTAAGGCATATGGAGAAAACTATCATCAGATGTGTGGCATCAGTGCGGTGTGCGTCATCAGAATAGAGGCTGAGCAGGTATTTGAACCAGACCTGACGCCTAATGGCATTGGTGTGGTGTTGAAATCCTGGCCGATCCACGCCTGATCATCTTGACAAAGTCAGTCGATCAACATGTTCCCTCCCGTGACAAGCGGTTCCTCCTTGGGGTAACGATGGCCCCCGCCGCACTGAACACCCCGCTCTTATGCCACACTACTGGCCGGGTGCAGGACAGCTTCTCCACGTGCAAACTCGTGCAAGTTGCGGCCACACATCCCATTTGTGCTGCCAATAGTCCAGCGGAAATTCTTCTAACTGGGTGGCAGATGTGCTGTCCCAAGTAAGGCCCGACAACCTGTTGGTTATCAGGGAATGCTCCATGTCCTGCTTGCCCTGCTGCTAGCTGGTGACTGCCTACACTCACTAGGCGGGTGGAAGGAAGCTGCTCATTAGTGACTCCCAGACGTAGTACTGCAGATGGAGCTGGTACTGCTCCTACCCCCCCCACCTTCCCCCAGCAGCCGCGGCAGGTAGTAACGTGAGCCTGAGGAACCCCCCGGTCAGACCTGTCATAGGAGGGGACGATGCCGAACAAAAGGCAGCGGCCAACTGATTACGGAGAGAGATATCCCTATAGTATTTGATTTTGTCTTCCTCTCAATAGCTGGGAAAAAGGCTCCCATTTTGGTACCTCGTAGCGAGGGTCCAATAGGTGGAGAGCCTGATTCAATCCCCTCTGCCGGATGCTGACTAATTTTCGGACTGTCCACTACCAGGAAATAAGCCATGCTGCGTGACATCTGCACAAGTGACTCCGTAGGGCTCCCTGCCTCCCATTTCCACTGTATACTGTGGCCACGGTGCTTGGAGTCATCTGCCCGTCGTTCCTCACTCCATCCGAACCTCCTCCAGCTGGCTCGCACCTCTCCTCCTCTCTAGTCACCGTGTGATAAAAATCCACTCATTTCACCAGACAATGCTTCTGCTCAAATGTCCCTCCTCCTCCTCCTCCTCCATTTTCAGTCCTCCACCCCCCCCCCGACTCATGTGGCCACGAGATGTAGTCGCCACATCTCCATTCCCGCTGCCCATACAGATTTTCAGCATACTTTCCGGACATAAGCAGTGTGAATTGACGTTATTCATCCCGTAGTCCTGCGACTTCCTGACAATAACTGTAGGCCTCCTGCCTCCGAATGCCCTCAACAAACGCAGGTGTCACGCAAGAGCGTTCCCACTGGCTGACATCAAAGTTACACAGGGGAGTACTTCTTCTGCCCTGTATCATCAAAAAATCGTTAATGGCCTTTCTCTGTTCATCACAGTCGGGTCCAACATGTGCAGGCTGGAATTCCAGCTGTGGAAACATCGCATATCAGAGCGTGTTGGGGGAGGCCGTTCTGCCCGCTGCAACTCAAGAGGGTGTTCTGGCTGTTGACGAATGGATAAATGCATCACAGTTTCCTGGCCATTTTCAGATGTTCTTGGAAGATCGGATTGAAGATCATCAGGAACTTTTTTACAACCCTATGAACACGTGCGCCATGGCAGGGCGCATGGACCATCCCACCACGGTGTGCGCGCGGACACCATTTTCCTCCATTGTCCGTCACCATGGGTTCCGATTAGCAGTTGGCGCCGGAGAAAGCCACACATCGATTTCTTGCTTGCATGACGCGGAGTCAGTTCCTCCCTCTGCGTGACTTCGTTCGCCAGGCAAGTCAATGTTGTAGACCAGCGTGACACCGCTGTGCTCCCTACACATGTGGTAAGTGATGGTAGCAGAACTTTGTGGAGGCTGAGATGGCGGTGTGGTTGAGGAGGAGGAGGGCGGACATTGGCGGCAGAGCAGCAGTTTGACAACTGGAGGAGAAAGCGCGTCTCCTGTCCAAGTTGTTGGTGTGCCTAGGGCAGGAAGCACATTCACCCAGTGGGCCGTAAAGGACAGTACTGGCCCTCTGACCGGTATTTTACAGCTCCAGACATCCGCTGTTGGCCGTGTACCATGGAAACAAAACCGATAAGCTCAGGCTGACCCACATTCTGTTCTACATATTTACTGAAGTCTTGTGACTAGCCTTTTTGGGAAATGAAATTACGGCTTGGAACTCTCCATCTCGGTCTCGCACAAGCCATTTATTTTTTTAAGTTACCACTTAATGGTGCAAGAGTCCACCATTTGGAAAGGGAGGGACTGCAGTACCAACAACTTGGACAGGAGCACGGATCAGCTGCTGCACCTTAGGAAAGGTTGGACGTAAAACTGTTGTCTCTTTACAATCGCCTCTCTGAACGACTGCTCGCCATGAGTAGCGAGGAGCAGAGCAACTGGACCGGGTAAGGGATGTCAAAGAGAAAACACTGCCATCTGCAGAGGTGGTTGAGCGACTGGCTGAAATGCATGCGTGTCCACTGGCAGCTGCTCTGCTGCAGCGGCAGGTGGACCAACCACATCTGAGCCAACGTTTCTCCCAGGCCACCGGATTGTGACGATGAATGTGTAGACGCAGGGCCGTTGTGCCAAAGTTAGCTCCCTGGCAACGCTGAACTATCAGCCCACAGATTCTACATATACCATATTCGGCTCCTCTGGTGTCTTACAAAGAACCTGCCACAACCGCCCGAGTAGCTGATTTTACCGCACCGCTCCGCACTGAGTGACTACTAGCCGCCGCTGCCCTCGCTGAGCCCCTGTGCCGCTACACGTCTTGGACCTGCGAATCGGTTTTCTACCTCTACCGCGTGGCCGCTTGGCTCCCGCACCTCACACTGCTGCTAACCCTGCTGACCTCACGGCCACACAACCCACTTGCCTGGCTGCGGCCGCTGCCTGACGCGCAAGCTGGACGCCCCTCATCTCCAGACTATGATGAAGCCTTTGCTTCACCCCGTCTCCAAGTGCGTACGGCTACAACATCATCTATGTTGTGATGTCAAATCGCACAAACTGTCCTCAACACCGTCTTGGTAAGCCAGGCTGACCTCTTCACCACATGACCTCTCGCCATGCCACTCTCCACATCCTAACTTTGCCGCCTACTGCAAGAAGCTGGGATATTGGCCCCATTTTCTTCGCTGGCCAAGTAGCTGCTGACTGCCCCTCCTCAAATTGGTTCATCCACGCTATATAGTGCGCTGACCCAGACCACCACTAGTAGAAACCCTTGCTGAAAGGGAACTGGATTGGTACAGATGGCGGGCTGAGGACAGGTGATGGCCGCTGACACCGCTCCCGGGCCATCCAACTAAGTGTTGTGTCCTGAGGTTCCACCGACTCTTGCTGGGGTTGTCAGATTCAATCTGGGAGAAGAGGATGACCTAGTCAACCATCAAGAACCCTTGGTTGCTGAACAACACACGGCGCGTAGATGACAGTCGGCAGTTGTGGCCTCACCGAGTGACCCCTGCTGCGAACGTCCCCTATTTGCTGTGGCTGCGACCTTGGGCCCGTTTCAGAAATGTTTTTGTGCCACCTGTCCACTCATTTTCGAGAGCCTGCCACCTCCTCTGATCTGTACATACTGTTTGTTCTACAATGTACAGACACTGTTTGATGTAAGCTATCTGTATATGAAAATATACACCCTGTTTTTGACATCCAAATGAAACCCAGTAAAAGCTTGGGTAACCCTTTGGATAGAAATTGCGCTCACAAATTGCCAGGAAAAATTTTACATTGTATGTGTCGTATACAAGCACTGGTGTGTTTTTAACAAAATAGTAAAAGCACAAACAGCTTAATTAACTTCGCTTGTGAATTATGCTACAAGAAAAATGTATATATTTTCGGTGTTGAAAAAGACGGTTTAATTTTGTCAGCACAGGCAGCAAAACAACGCTTAATTAACCCCTGGATGTAGCATTGGCGCAATAGAATTGAGCCACCACTAAACTGTAGCTTTGTAGCTTGTTTACAATGTGTATTTTCTAACCCACACAACAAGAGATAAAAATTGTAATTAACCTTTGCTTGTGAATTAGCTAAGCCGTAAAAAAAATATATATATTTGGCGTTGAAAAAGAACGGTTTATTTTGTCATGCACACCATCAAAACAACGCTTAATTTACCCCTGGATGTAAGTTGGCGCAATAGAATTGAGCCACCACAAACTAGTGAGACTTTGTAGCGTGTTACAATGGCGTATTTCTACGCCACACAACAAGAGATAAAATTGTAATTAACCTTTGCTTGTGAATTAGGCTACCAAAAAAAATATATATATTTGGCGTTGAAAAAGACGGTTTATTTTGTCAGCACACCAGCAAAACAACGCTTAATTAACCCCTGGATGTAAATTGCGCATAGAATTGAGCCACCACAAACTAGTAGCTTTGTAGCGTGTTACAATGGCGTATTTTCTACGCCACACAACAAGAGATAAAATTGTAATTAACCTTTGCTGTGAATTAGGCTACCAAAAAAAAAATATAGCGTTGAAAAAGACGGTTTATTTTTGTCAGCACACCAGCAAAACAACGCTTAATTAACCCCTGGATGTAAATTGCGCAATAGAATTGAGCCACCACAAACTAGTAGCTTTGTAGCGTGTTACAATGGCGTATTTTCTACGCCACACAACAAGAGATAAAATTGTAATTAACCTTTGCTTGTGAATTAGGCTACCAAAAAAAAAATATATATATTTGGCGTTGAAAAAGACGGTTTATTTTTGTCAGCATACAAGCAAAACAACGCTTAATTAACCCCTGGATGTAAATTGCGCATATGAATTGAGCCACCACAAACTAGTAGTACTTTGTAGCGTGTACAATGGCGTATTTTCTACGCCACACAACAAAGAGATAAAATTGTAATTAACCTTTGCTTGTGAATTAGTGCTACCAAAAAAATATAATATATTTGGGCGTTGAAAAAGACGTTTATTTTTGTCACACAGCAGCAAAACAACGCTTAATAACCCCTGATGTAAATTGCGCAATAGAATTGAGCCACCCACAAACAGTAGCTTGTAGCGTGTACAATGGCGTATTTTTCTAACGCCACACAACAAGAGATAAAATTGTAATTAACCTTTGCTTGTTAATTAGGCTACCAAAAAAATATATATATATTGGCTTATGAAAAAGAGTTTATTTTGTCATGCACACCAGCAAAACAACGCTTAATTAACCCCGATGTAAATTGCGCAATAGAATTGAGCCACCACAAACTAGAGCTTGTAGCGTGTTACAATGCGTATTTTACGCCCCACAACAAAAAAAAATTTTTAATTAACCATTGCTTGTGAATTAGGGACCAAAAAAAAAAAATAAATTTGGGGTTGAAAAAAACGGTTTTTTTTGTCACACACCACAAAAAAACCTTAATTAACCCCCGGGTGTAAATTGCCAATTAAATTTAGCCACCCAAACTAGTACTTTGACTGTTTTCAATGTTTTTTTTACGCCACCAAAAAGAATAAAAATTTTAATTAAACTTTTCTTTTGAATTAGGCTACCAAAAAAAAAATATATATTTGGGGTTGAAAAAGAACGGGTTTTTTTTTTTCACCACCCGCAAAAAAAAAGCTTAATTAACCCCGGATTAAAGCGCAAAGAATTGACCACACAAAAAGTACTTTTAGCTTTTTCAATGCGTATTTTCACCCCACAACAAGAAAAAATTTTAAAAAAACCTTTGCTTTTAATTTTCTACCCAAAAAAAAAAAATATATTAAATTGGGGGTTGAAAAAACGGTTTATTTTTAGCAACCCCCAGCAAAAAACCTTAATTTAACCCCCGGGTGAATTGCGCAATAGAAAATTTACACCCAAAAATGAAGTGGTATTTGTAATTTAAAAACCTGTTTCTTAAATGAAAACAAAGAATGCTTAGATCCCACTTGGATATTAAAAATTTTATGAGCGCATTTACGCACACTGGTTTTAGATCCAAAACCCCAAAAAACAGAAATAGAACATTCAGAAACATCTCTGAGACAACGAGACACCCCAAAAAACCGCTTTAAAAATCGTTTCTTTAGAAACGCATCACCCGCAGCAGCACC